>JASXSY010002668.1:0-169393 GCA_034509805.1 Sipha maydis
AGAGTTGTCGTGCGGTTTGTCCGATGACTATGGTTCGCGTTAAGTCAGACTGCCGCAAACACGTGGCCTTCTAGATCGAAACACATCAGTACTAATGATTTACATAACATAGTTGTAAATTCAATACACGAAAATAAACCATTTTATGTATATAGTGGCGGATCTAGGATTTTTTTGTGGTGGGTGCTTTATTACATAATATCATAGATAATATACAAAAAGTAATGTTTTGACAACCAAGCAGCTGACTTATCAGTTAACCTGTTCTAACTTATAGAAAACCAGTGTACCTCAAAATTGTGCGTTGTCGCCGACCGGTTTTTGAAGCGCCACGGCGCGCGTTCTGGTACTCGGTACCAATAATCTGCCACTCGGAAAATTATAATAATTTTTAATAAAAATACGTGGGACGGTGGGTAATTCAGCTCCCATGCACCCCCCCCCCTAAATGCACCATTGTATGTATATAAATATATACATGAGCCACCACGGGCGCTCGTGGTCACACGTGATTTGATGGCTCGCATCAAATGAAATCCGTATTCCATATACGTAATAGAATATAATGACCAAGTTAACGTAATACTACTTCGTGGTTTAAAAAAAAAAAAAATATTATTTTTACTTTTTTTTTTTTGTTCTACTCGTATCATTAAAATCCGTTGGACGATCGAGAAAATTGTAAATTTTATAAGTGTACATATAAAGGATATAGATAATCCAACAAATACAGCAAAGTTATTTTTTAAGAATTCACGATATTAAACATATCAACATTTGGCAAATACAGACTCGAAACTTCGCGATGATGATAAATAATATGAAAATGTCAAAACTTCAACACAACACTGGTCGAGAATTTCCACGAGCAAGTTCGTCAATGTTCTGGTACACATACATACGTTCGTTTGACTACAATATTTACTCCCATCGGACGACCGCTCTGTGTACGCAAACCTGACCGTGATCTGGTTAGCAGTACTGTACTGCATATAATTATGACCTTGTTTGTTACACTACTAAAATGTTACACGGTTACTAGTACTGTAACGCGTCTTGCACGTTGTACGTATACTGCGGCGTATTTTCAAATTATTTTGTAAGTGATATTTCTATAAAATAAATGATTTTATAATATTATTGAAAATACATATAAGCTGAAAATTAATAATTATATTACCTATTCTATTATTGTTATAAGTACAAACGAAGAGTTATTTATAACCACACGATATAAGTTAATGTTATCTTTCTCTGTACCAGGTATATACGGTGTACATTCGTAGAAAGTCTTTTATGACTTTTGAACCTTTTTATTTTCTTTTGGGGAGTCAAGACCTTGAACTCCACTCCTCTCAAAAATACGACACTATGTATAAGTAGCTGCCCACAGAATTCTCGGTTGTTCAAAACGTTGTCGTCGCCTCAGTGAAAACAGCCGAGTGTAAATAAATGTAATAATTTATTATGTACCCGTAGGGTTCATAAACAGTGCTCATACAAAAGAACGCTTTGTTGAATGTAGGGTAGTAGAAAAAAAAATACAGAAAAATGTTACCGCATTAAGACGAAGTCGTTGCACGAGTGGAATACAATCCGCTCCTGACCCTAGCAGATCGTACAACGATCATTTAGGTTAAATGTATGTTCCGTCTAAACGATGTACACACGTACTTACTATATTGGCCGTGGTCACGTCGACATCCAGTGTATCGGTAACCGATGACGTTTTTCCATCAACGCTCTCGTAGCTTTTTGTTGCACATCGTGTTTGTTCGATTGTTTTGTTTTTATTTTTATTTTTCTACTTTTCAATCAACTAGTTATTGTTTATAATTATTTCAGTATATTTTGGGTAAAAGAGATTCGAGAGTTACTATTAATTATGACTACAATATTCGTTAAAACGCGAATATGTAATCGGAATAATTCATTTTATTCACTGGACATGAACGAAAGCGTCGAAATCGCAACAATCGGTTTATCACCGAAAAACATAATTTTTTTTTTTTTTTAAAAACAACTCTAACCTCCTAGCGTTTTATGTGACGAAAAACTCATTAGTTCGGCAGAGCATTTTATTATGGGGTGGAGTTGATATGGGAAGGATCGCTCGCTTCTGACTTTTTATTTTTATTTTTAAGTAACCCACGGAGAAAAGCATTTTTTACGACAAGTTTTACTACGGAATTAAACGAACTGTAATATTGTTAAACATAAATAATAATTCATTTAAAATGTTATTTTTTTTTATCCGACTAAAAAACGTTCGCACTGTACAACATATTATTATTATTTAATCGCCGATCGACCTAAATAATTACTTCTAGACAACGCGTCGTGATTTATGCAAATTGTCGCGATCGATAAAATTTTACTGCGAACGCGAGTAGAATAATGTTAAAACATTAAATTCACAAATTGACAACGTCAACGATAAATTGAAATCATCGACGGTTTAATATATATATATTATATAACATTACAACATAATGCTTATAATGAAATATCTTACTCTACCTATAGGTTAGGTATACTCTGTGAAGTAACGCGTACATACAGCCAATAATGGTCGTAAATATGAAAGACGGAGGCATCCTAAAAATATGTATGTGTAGCAAGTGGAAGACGAAGCCCCTATCTCTCGTTGTTTTTGAAAACTTTGGGCTCAAACCATATGCATTTAAGAATCCTGTATTTATGACCATACGAGGACAATATACAGGAGAGATATATGTGAATATAGTAATAGCCATAGTAAATAACACATGTCCGTCGTCATTATGTGTACACGTATATTTTTGTCAAATCACTCACGGTATTCGGTATCCACGGCAACAGTCGGCTGACGGAGTTGACGTGTAGGGTGCATTCTTGAAGCGCTGCAACATATTACGTAATGGTCTATTATATTATATACCATAGCAACCCAAAACGTAATAAAACATAAAACGACATTCGTTGTGTTCATTTTCGCATTGATTTTAAGCCCGCGTGACGACCGGAACATTTTAATGAATAAAATAACAATTTTTCCATCGAAAACATGCGGAAAACAATTAATACCTAGTATTTATATAAAAACAAAAGAGAGAAACAAAACTGTTTTGTTTTTATAATTATTGTGTTCTAAAATAAGATAACAATAATATTCGATAGAGGTCATACACATACGCACCTACATACACATACGCCTTGACCTTTAATATATGATACGTTATACGATTACACAACATCGAATTTAGCAGCGAGTAATTTTAGTAATTTGAATCAAAAAAAAAAATGTATTACAATACTGTATCATAACGTAATAGCGGTTTTTAATTTATATTATACATACACACACGTACCTAGACATGCACTAACAGCCGTGTGTTCACGAAGATGTGCTTGGAGTTTCCGCAGATCCAAACGAAAATCCAATTTTATGAAGGCTGAATATTACAAAATATAATAATTACGATTATAGTATCAAATCGAATTCATCGATACGTGTACTTAAACGATAGTGAAATATCGATAGCAAAATACATAGTTACAATTGTTTAATTTTAGATGACACGCATTCCCATTCCTGGTATTACTCGGCCGGGTATATTAAATGTACATTATCTCGTTTAGAGTTTCCTCCTGCATAATATACATAATATATATGCAGGAGGAAACTCTAAATGTCTACTATCATGTGTTATATGCTTCGTAGAGCACAGACCAGTAAAACATGATGTACGAAATATTACCTGGAGCTCTACGAGAAAATATTGCTTAAGAAAAGGCTCCGTGGCCGAAAAACTTTGGGGATCGCTGGTATAAAGATTCTTAGGGAATACAGTGACATTCGAAACGACCGATGTAACAATACGAGCAGTGAGGGTCGCGTGTTAGAACAAATAATGTAATAACGCACCGAGACAACGCTGATTTTCAATCAACTAGACAGCAAGAACAATAATTTATTATATAATAATAAATGTAGAGCGTTGCAAATTATATCATCGACAGGTCATATTATTACAATGAACGTACGTGTAAACATTGTAAAGGTCTATTCACATACGCAGACACCGCGCGTGGCAGACACGTAACGTTTCGGACACGGCACAGACAGTAGCATTCATATATAACCAGAAAACCACAGACACTATAGCAGTAGGCATCAAGCAAATTAATTTAGTAAGTATTTAGTTGCTAGGACGCACCGTGATGGTCGTTATCGACTTTGTCGTTATCGTGCTCACATCAACCGCGCCGACACGTACAGACCTGACCGGCACAGACAAAATATTCTCCTCGAGTTTGTCTGTCTGTGCCGGCACGTGTCTGCGCGTACACGCAACGTCGACAAACGCTAGATGTGAATATGTTCATAGATAACGTATACTTTAATACAGGGGCGTATACAAGGGGGGCGATAGGGGTGATCGCCCCCCTGGACATTGTTGAATGTAATTACAATAATTAATGTTATGGGTTATGAAAGTGGGTAAAAATTAGAAGTTTAAGCAAGCGAAACGATCGAAAAATGTTGATCCGCCAATTTATTTATAATCTGTACACTGTCGTTTATGTACAAATTTTTTTATAAGAACCTACGATTTGAGTTCAAATTTCGCCCCCCCCCCTGGAAGAAGAGTTGAATACGCCCCTGCTTTAATACCATTGTGTCTGACACGATACGTGTCTGTCCTGTGCGGTGTCTGCATATGTGAATAGACCGTGAATATTAGTACACGCTTTCTGCGATGCGTACCTCCTCGTAAATGCATTATTGTGTATGATGCGCAACTTACAGTTTTATTATGCCGAACAGTATGTATGTATCATTATAAATACACCATAGACACCACCAAGATGATTGTCTAGGTGTGCACACCATTTGAAACTATCATAGATGATAAACGAAGCTAAATGCGAACACAAACTATTTTGCAGCAAACGCTAGAAAAATATGGAAAATCAAAAAGATATAAACTAGGTATATACGAACGCGTAAAGTTATGCGGATAGATTCTGGTTCTTTTTAAATTTTTTTTTTGCTTGCAAATCCAGGAGAGTGAAAATTCACCTCCTTGTACTTACCCCCTTCATCATTACCGCGGCATCCATGGTCTACGAAGAAAACGCAAATGCGTTAAATCTTTTAATTTATACGTATTATATGTGTACCGTGTAAGAAAATCATATTACTCGACCTACACTCATTACAATTACATTATGCATATTACTGTTTGTTGAACTGTTCATCGTATATGTATTGGACCACGCAGGTAAAGCGTACGTGCGACGAATTCATTGCATACTTAGCGCTTGGGGAAATTTGAACAAATAAACATTCTATATATTTTTAATAAATCTCGTTTTTAGAGGATATCTTCACATGGTAAATAATTGCGAGACCACGCGACAATCGTTGTAGAACAATGTACCGTGCATAACCGCGCCGCTGTCGCTCATATTTTCTAAATTATTTCGGACCAAAAAAGTGCGAATGACGCGTATTATTAGCTCTCCGAGTGAGTATTATTATCGTAAAATACTCGTAAAGCGGCAAAACAATTAATTTCTTAAGCATTTACAGATTTAGAAAAAAAAAACAAAGATAAACTAAAAATGTGTTCTTTCTAACTACACCTGAGTATGTTTTATGTGATTCATTATATGAATATTTTAAATAATATGCTCAATTGATTCAACATTAATAACAACATTAATATCGATAATCGTAAATCAAAACCTCAAGAGAATAATATTCCGTTTGGAATTCGAAACAATGTCACTTGGGCAGATGTTTTAGAATTTAAATCAAATTATTGAAAAATAAAATGTTGAGCTTACGATTGTCTTTAAACATCGTATAAAAGTAGGTACATAAAAAATATTAGTCAAAGCAGAGATAATACAAGTATTTGAAATAAAATCGTTCCGTTTGGTCAACGTTTCTGCTTAAACGTTAAGTCTTAACTGGTCTTAATCAGTGAATTGTATTTACGATATGGACAATTAATAATGTTTACATTATAATATCTCGTCACGAATAACTAATATGTTTCGGCATAATTAAAATGTTTAACATTTATAGGGGGAAACTATCGCTATACAACGGTTTTTATTAATATTTATACATCGCATTACAATTAAAAAATGTTAATAACTAAATTATTTTTTTATAAAGTACATATAATTGAGCCAAAAGCAATTTAGTTTAAACGGACGTGTCAAGAACACTACATAATTTTTGTTATTTTTCATTGAATTTGGAACGAGTTTTTTGTAAATTATCATACATTATAATCAATACGTCTACACTGAATTTTCAAACATAATACTTTCGAGATAATTAAAACCATAAATTAAAAAAACACATTTTTAATAAATACCTAATATACTCGTAAATAATAGCCACCCTTATATTATTAGTATTATCTTATACTTTGTGATCACAAATGCACCTGTGTTTGTAATGTTTTTACTCGGTTTAGTGTGTGATTAGGTAAGGTTAGAATTGTTGATTTATAAATAAATTATCTACGAGTATACATCGGCTGGGAATTTAAATTTTTTCTGAATGCCATAACTCATTTCGGTATAGCTTCAAAGTGACAACCTGGCCAAATGGTCTACACTCCATTCCATTCACAAAATTACTTCCACATGCGCAGTCCGTCCCTAGATGTTCACAGATCTATTTTTACGAACATTTTCGGTGACTGAAATGTTAAATTAAACACCACGTACATAAGCGTGTGTGTGTATGGTTCGATATAATGACTAACACTCATAAAATTGTTGATCATTATTGTCTTCTATCCAATATTATATTTGTAGGTGTTTGATCAGTGGTGTATTCAGGATTTTAATACTATGGGTCAATATATTTTATAAGAGAGCATGTCGTGTAGCAAAAACAATCTATATTCTAAATATTCCAAATTTGTTAATTTTGCTCGCAAGCAACGATTTTCTTTTTTTGTTTAATGTATTGATATCTAATATACATAATTTTTCGCAATAACAAAACTGATTTACAAGTATCTTACTATTAATTGTTGATTTTACTATTTAGTATTTATTTTATACAAACAATTTAGAACATTATAATTGTGAGAAGAGCAAGTTTTTCATTCAAATTATAAATATTTTGTTGAGTTATATTATGTGCCACAAATGTACTTAATTTGTTTTTTTGAACAAATACATTTACGTCTATAATAAATTATATAGGTCTTAATTAAATACTCTTAATGCAAAATTAATGATGGGTTCAAGTCCATAGATGATGGATTGTATTGTGAACTAACTATATTTTTTTTTTTTTTTTTTATTTTTTTTATTTGAAATAAACAATCTGTACAGTTTGCACAATAAGCTTATATGATAATAGTACATGATACGTGACAGGCGTGATTTAAGCAGCCACCCATTAGTGACTCTTGACTAATTGATTAATTATTTTAATTAATTTTTACTATATTACATAATTTATATATTTTTTTTTTTTTTTTTTTTTTTTGAGACATTAGATATTAAAGTTTTGTAATAGGTCGCGGCACCACTTCCTTTTTAGTCTGCGATTTGGATTTCCAGGTAATGTAAGGATAGAAAGATCGTTTATGAGAGGGTTAGGGTGTGAATGGAGTCGTTTGTGGAAACGAGTGTAAAAAATGCGTGCTTCCTCAACTATTGTTCTCATATGGAGATCGTTATGCAGAGTATAGTTAGAAATATAGGGCGGAGCATTGGATAATCGTCGAAGTGATATATTTTGGAACGTTTGAATTCTATTAGTGTTAGATATTTTTGCTGAACCCCATAGTTGTATTCCATACGTCCAGATTGGTTTAAGAAGCGCTTTGTAGATTGTAAGTTTGGTATTTAGAGTGGAGTACTTATTTTTTGTTAAAAGAGGTCTAAGCATACGTAAACGATTATTTAAGGTTATTCTTTTGGTTTGAAGGTGTTTCTTCCATGTCAATCTTTTATCAAGGATTAATCCTAAGTATTTGGCTGTGTCAGAAGTTGGAATTGGTACGTTGTTAAGGGTAATGTTTGGGCACGTTCCTTGTTTGAGTGTGAATGTTGTGTGCTGAGATTTATTTTGGTTAATTTTAACTCGCCATTTTTCATACCACTCAGACAAGAGATTAAGATGCAGTTGCAGATTTAATGAGGCAGCTAAGGGATCTTTGTTTATGGATAAAATAACTTTGTCGTCGGCGTAATCGGCCATGATGGTTTGTTGCATGGAAGGTTGATCAGCTACATAAATGTTAAATAGGAAGGGGGAGAGTATGCCGCCTTGTGGTACACCAGCGTTAATTGGTGCAATGCCTGATGTTGAAGAATTAATTTGAACTTGAAAGTGTCTATCAGTTAAGTATGATTTAATCAATAGGAATAAGGCAGAGGGGAGAAATTTTTTTAGTTTAAATTGTAAGCCTTCGTGCCAGACACGATCGAAGGCTTGTGATACGTCTAAGAAAACGCAAGAGCAATAAAGTTTTTTTTCCAGAGTTGTAGAAATAGCATCAACAACTCGGTGAGCTTGATGTATCGTGCTGTGAGAGTTGCGGAACCCAAATTGAGAACTTGGGAGTATGTTGTTGGTGGTAATATGCGGTAATAAACGTTTTAAGATAAGTCTTTCCAGAATTTTTGAGAAGAAGGGTAAGAGGCTAATAGGTCTAAATGAGGTAGGAGTGTCGAGAGGTTTGTCAGACTTAGGAAAAAGAATTATTTTGGAGAATTTCCATAAGATTGGAAAATAAGATAATCTAAGAATAGCATTAAATATATAAGTTAATAGAACTATAGCTTTTTTGGGAAGGCATCTCGCCACTTCGGCTGTAACGAGATCAAACCCAGGAGATTTTCTTAGTGAATATTTTTGTATTGTTTGTTTAATTTCAATAGGGGTAAAGAATTTTTCTGGAGGACTAATAGGAGGAGGAATGTTTAAAAAATTAGTAACCTCATTAATCTGTTGGGGTAAGAATATATCATGGTGTGGTTGAAACGTTTCATGTAGATGTGTTTTGAATAGTTCAGCTTTATCTAAGTCTGAAAAGGCATATGAATTATCAGGTTTAATTAATGGGATTGAGGGAGTTTTATATTGAAGTATTTTTTTTGTTTCTTTCCATAAGCTACCATCTAAAGAAGAGAGACTTGTTAGTTTTTGTTCGAAGATATTACCTTTTAGCTTAGCTAGAGTCTTTTTTAAATAGTTAGCTAGCCTATTATATGAACTTTTATGAGAAGGAAGCCGTGTGGATTGATAGAGTGCTCTCGCCCTTCGCTTTTCTACAATTAGTGAACGGACTTGTTCAGGGAGAAATGGGTAATTGTGAGAATAGGTCTTTGAGTTACTTATGGTGTTCGATAAGCTAGCCGCCGAGTGGATGAGGGTGGTTAAGTTATTAACTGCTTCATCGATGTCTTGTTCTGATTTTAGCTTAATTTTTAGATTAATGTTTTCATTTACTATATTGTGAAATTTATGACGATCAGTCATCGGTGAAAAAAGAGAAGGTCTATCGTTGAGTGACTGAGGTGAAGCATTGATAATTAGGGTAACGGACGAATGGTCAGAGTTTAAATCCAGACTATTGTTTACCGTACAATATAAATTACTTGGAATTTTAGCGACAAATATATCTAAAATATCTGGCTTTTTCCTTAAGGAAGTAGGCCAGTAGGTTGGTTCAGAGGGAGAAAAAATTTTATATTTGTTTATATTAATCAGGTTGTAGAGTAGGTTGCCGCGAGGATTGGTTACACGGCATCCCCAGCTCTGGTGTTTAGAGTTGTAGTCACCGCCTATTATAAAATTTGTGGGCATAGTGTTAAAGTAGTTGGTTAGATCTGCATTGGATAAATTGTGTCTAGGAGGACTGTAGACAGCAGCGATAGCAAAAGGTATATTATTTAATGTAATTGAGATAGCACAAGATTGAATATAATCTTGAGAGAAATTAGTAAGTGGGTAGAATTTTAGTTTAGATTTTATAAGTATAGCTACACCACCATGAGCTGTACCATCTGGGTGGTTAGATTTAAGTAATATATAACCCGGAATAGAGATGTAAGAGTACTTGGTGAAATGGGTTTCCGTGATTAAGGCAATGTCAATGCGTTTATCGTATAACACACTTTGTAATTCGTTAACATGATTTTTTAGACCGTTAGCATTAAATAATATGATCGATAGAGATTGATTTGTGTAAGGACTGTTATTCATTTCTTTTGACTTAGAAGGGATGAAATTACTTGTGTTAGGAGTGAGATTAGAGGGTTGACAAGAGATTTAAGCTCGTCGATGAAGGATGTAAGGACTTTGGTTATATCTGGAGAGGGTGGAGGTGGTGATTGGAACGATTGATTGGAAGTGGCCTGAGCGTATGTATATGAAGAGTTGGGTGCATTTTTATTAGTCGATGGAGGTAATGGGTGGCTTGATTTTACATTCAAATTATTAGAATTAGACTTTATAGTATCATGTAAAAATTTACTTTTTGTATTAGTTGATTTTCGAAGTTGTAGTTCCTTATAGACGGTGCATCCACGATAATTGGCCGGATGGTCCCCTGAGCATAATACACATTTGGCGGGTGTGTCACGTGGTTTGGTGCATTCTGAGGAAGCATGATTGGCACTGCAGCGAACACAGCGGGCAGGATATCCACAGTAAGTTCTTGTGTGGCCGTATTCTTGGCAATTGAGACATTGGCTTATTATTTTAGCTTTGTAGGGTTCTTCGACTTTGACTTTCGTGTGGAGCAAGTAAGAAAGTTTGAAGATATCATTCGAGTAGTCGGTTGGTTCGAGGTCAATAAAGAATAGGGGTAGTGGGCATTTGGTTGTCTTGTGAAGGACGTTGGTGACCTTCCTTACCTCAAATAGGCGCTGCTCAAGTTCGCTTTTAATCTCGTCTATGGATGTGGACGGGTGTAAATTCCGTATAACGACTCGAGTGGGTTTGTCTTCCTTTAATTGATATGTGTGAAATTGGGCTTTCTCGGTCTTTAAGAAGTGAATCAAAGCTCTGTAAGATCCTGGATTAGCAGTTTGGATTTTTAGGCATTCAGATGAGGACTTGCAGAAAAAGTTATCTACCCCAATTAGCTCTATTAAAGATGTGCATAGGTCTGAGAAATTTATTATTCCTTTCACGAAAATTGGTGGGGGTGGTTTGATTTGGTCTATTTGGTCTATAATGATATTTGGATTTTCTTCTGTGGAGTTATCAGGGGGAGCGTTATCATTAACGTTGGGTGTTATTACGCTGAAGCGATTTGCAGTAACGAATAACTTTTTTTTACTCTTATTCACATTTAAATTTGGAGAGAGACCCGAGGAGCTCTGGTTGGAGGAAGTTGACAAATTCCTTTTGTTGGTCTTTGTTGTCCAGCCATTATTTGAGGAGTCGAAATTAAATACCGAGTCGTTATTGTTAGTCGATTTGCTAGGGCGAGCTGCCTGTATAGTGGTATTGGTTTGACTAGAATTATTTATATCTGTTTTGTTCGGTGAAGCATTAGAAGTATTAGAAGTATTCTGATTTTTCGCCATAGTGATTGAGAGCAAAGGTCGAGTGGCGCTGCTCGAGGCAGCGATAACGCGACGACAACGATAGTGCGACGACTTAATTAACTCACACAACGATAGTACGACGACTTAATTAACTCACTTCTTAATTACGTTACGACTTATTTTTGAAAAAACACGAACATCGGCGTACTTACAGGATTGACTTTACTTAGTTTGGATTCGATTCGACGATAGCAATTTTTGCGAATTAATTTTTACAAAATCGGTTGCGAAGAACGAAAACGACAACGCATTTTTATAGAGAGAAAAAAAAAAGACGTGCGTGTCGTGCGAGGTACGAACCGGGACTGTGCACTATTGAACTAACTATATGATTTCATTTTAATCGGTCGTTAGAGAACAAAAATGCATTGGAAGTATATCAAAACAAGATGTTTTATTTCTATATATAAAAAAAAATATAGAAAAATATAAATACGGGCTAGGGCAGTTTCCCGGGCTACAGCGGTATTCCGAAGTTATCCCGGTCCACCCTTTATGGCCACTATATCGGACTTGATACTACCACAATAGAGACTAGATTGTAACGTTGAGAGGAATGGATAGATAACTTAGATAACTTAGACAACTCTGAAAATTGACCAAATTCGTAATTAAGTTCAACAGATGAACGAATCTGCGACTTCGTTGCTGCGTTTATTGTGCCTTTTGCGATTCTTCCTATATCTCTTCGACGGGTACCTGGAAGCTACTATTAGCGTGCCGCCAGGAGCCTGAGCATCAGAGTTCGCATTCGGTACTACTGCACTTATCTTTTTGAAACTCGATCCTTTATCCATGGTGTCAAACATTTTTTCTCCGGCTTTTCGCACGGTCGACTCGTTGCGTTTCGCTAATAAATCGGTTTGAACGGGTAAGTGAACAGCCGCAGGTTTTCTTTCGAACTTCTTCGATTTCCCGTGGACTTTGTGGACGTTTTCGATTCATTGTTCTTTTATCACATTTTCGTAGCTATTCTTTGTTCATTTGGGCTTGTTACATTCGAACTCTTTCGAGATTTTTTGATCATGGCCGTCGTTTTTTTGAAAGCTAATAAACAAAATTGATAATCACGGTTAAATTGTTTCATATGTTTGTTGTACTGAAAATAAATTTATTAATTAACTCACTAGAAGGTTTGTCTTGTCTGTCTTCAATAATTTAATTAGGGTCGTTAATTAGTACTCGTCATTCACCGCTAAAGATTCGAAACGATTAACAGAAATAAAAGTTTGGTTGATTTATCATTGTCATTTTTCTTCACGGTAGATACGGTTTTCGTTTCGGTTGTCCGTTTGTCCGGTTTAGTCGGGTTTTCCGCTATTTTTTAACTATAAAATTACCACGGACGGTTTTAAGACTGCAGTTAACCATGGTTGATTCGCCATATACTCTGAGGTGTTTATTAATTTTTTTTTCGATTGGTTTTCTCAAGATTTTTGAACTTTGAGTCGAGCACACCGTAAACTTTTTACTTATATATTTCTTCTTTCCATCCTGATTTGTTGACGTAGAATTTTGAAGTTTTTCACAGGTTTTTTTTCCGAAAACTTTCTTCGGACTTTCGTCCGTTCGCCTTAAGTTGGACTCTTTGATTTTTTGGGTTACTCTCGTGCCTTTTGCTACGGGTGATCGTAAACGATCAGAAACTTCTTCTGATATCGCCCTACAAATAACGGGTACGGATACGACTTCTGGAAGATAGTTGTCTTCAATCACGTCGTCAAACGTAGAACGTGTTTCAACGATCTGGAATTCTGATTTAGTCCAAGGAACGCGTTTGGTGATAAACGTTTGTGCGAACTTGAACGGCACTTCGTTCTCGGGACGTATTAGTTCGCAAACTTAGGAAACCTCGAATACCATCGGGTGCGGTCAGACCGTGGTGTCCATCGAGCTAATATTCACCGTGCATTTACGGTATTCCATTCGTATTATGAACCATCCGATCAGATACAAGCCGTACATTTCATGATCAGGTCGTCCATGCTGCGTGAATACGTAAACTGACTGTTGTACAATTGACGTAAAGCTGGCTGGTTTGGTTTTCCCATCAGTGCATCAAAGTATTTTGTCACGAACTCATTTCCGATTGACTTTACTTCTTCAATAGCCATCACGTTAGTCTTGCGCAAGTTGCTAATCATCCCAATACTTCGCCAATGATCTCTTCTAAATTTCAAAATGTTTTAAATCGATGATGATGTTTATGTTTTATAATAAAGCTGGGTTTATTGTTTTAACAAATGCTAATCATAGAATTGTATATCAAATTTGATTTGTTGAATACGACAAAATTTATTAAATTTACGTTGCTATAGATATATTGTTTAATATGGATATTATGATAACTATGTATAAATATAATAAATAATTATAAAAATATAAAAATATTTCTCGTTTGGTGGTAGAAAAATTCTGTTTTAATATGATTTTGTATTTTTTGAACTAATACTTTGAAGTTCATAGTATATTTTATAAGTAAAAGGTCCTAATTAAATACTTTAATGCAAAAAAAATAACGATTTATATAATTATTTATTTTATATATACAATGTAGGTATACATATTATGTGGCTCGTTTCACATATGACGGTTTTGTACGAATTTTTGCCGAACGGACTTTGTTTTCGCTCTCAACAGTTTTTTCTTTAAAGCACGATTTACATTGTTACGACACGGTACGGACCGACCCATTACAGTACGTTATGGTACAATATAATATTAAATTATTAGTTTATATGAGATAATACATATCAGATGTCAAACGAAATCACACCGTCACGTAATAATATGGACAGGATCGTCCGACCTTTATCCATAATACTTTATCACATAGACGGAGATTTGACTGAATTTTAGGGGGGCTTAAATGTCAATTGTTGCATAATAAGTACTTATTTTAATATTTTATACTTTGAAATTTTATAATTTTGAGGGGGGGGGGCTTAGCACCCCCAAGTAACCCCCAATCTCTGCCTATGGTTTATCGGTCCACTTCGGGTAAGGCCATCGTAAGATATTTTCAAATTATTATAACCACGGTTGAAATAATGCATATTTATTTTAAAATAATATTCGTTCGATACTTTGCTGAAGTTATGTCAAAAATCAAAATAGGAGCCAAATAATATTGAGGGAAAGAATTGTAGATCAGCTGACCTCCCAATCCTTCTCCCCTGGGTGCGCCCCTGAAATAACCATTTGGTAATTTCTGTTATAGAGTAAAGTGGTGTACGGAATTACAATCGTACGTATAATATGTTTATACATTCACTCACTCACTGATCGCTACATCTTAAAATCGGCTGAAATTTTAATTTTACACAATGAAATAAAATTAGTATTAATAAAGTAGCTTAATATATAAATAAAGTGACCCACACGAAGACCGGCCTCCTAATTCACGCAGTAATGATATTGCCTAACTCGCTTACACGGACGAAAAGTCAGTGGAGTAATTGGATTGAAAACGAAATACCGCGACGACGTGTACGCACGTCACAACGTACGGATCGTAATTTATCATGTAAATTAATTTATTATTTATATTTTAACATACGTAGAATAGTGTAGAGCAATAATTATTATTATTATTTTATGTCTAAGAGGTTAGCCACGGTGCAGATCACGCGTGACCGAGGTCTGTCTACGAAATATCTCGATTACGATTTACAATCCGACCGTAACGCGTACACGTGTAATATACAATCACACACCGAGATCGGGCGAAACGGGTTGAATCCTCAGACCGTTGTATACTTAATATTTATAAATATTTATGAATATTTATGAATACGATATACTTCCTATGTGGTACAGTGAACGACCACGTGTAGCACATTATTGTAGTACATGGACATACAATGTTATACTTATATATTTATATTGGACCTATATTACAGGTTTTATAGTCGGCTGCTTTATATTATATTATTTTCATAACATCGTGAATAATGATTGATTGATACGCTCCTATCTGCGTCTTATCTGCTTGCGAACTGGTAGCTATTGCGTTACACACCGCAATATTTATTGCCACCACACTTCCTATGTATCAATAATATTTAAAATGCGCGTATGATATTGAACGTTAAGTCGGCTATATATTTACATTAGTTAGGATTAATAGAGCCGCATAGGTACATATATGCATGTTTAGATCCTCGTATCCGTTGTCTAAGGGGTGGGTGGAAAATAGAGTTTATGTTCAATTTAGTTATACGATTACGTCAGCACAACATTCTTTTTCGGGGTACGACAATTCAACGGAACTATATGTTTTTAGTTGGCCCTCTCCGCTTAGTAAAACACCGATTACGTAAAAGTCCAACGTTATTATAATAGTATCAATAATAAACTGTGCGTATGTTTGATGTCCGTTTCAGGCAGACTAAATAATAACATATTACAAGTGACTTATTAGTTTTTTCCTATCCATTTACCGAAAAACTATGTTTTATGTAAGAAAATTACTACGTGATACTAGAACCGAGTATGTGCGAACTTTAGTAACGATAAAAAATCATCACATTCAAAAAACAATTCTGGGCGAATGTTAAAATATCTTATTTTAAGTCTTAAAACTCAGGTTAGACGATTGTTTCACGGTTATTTCAGAGACTATATCGTATATACTATATCGTACTTAAATCGAAATATCTTGAGGTAAATTCAAAGTGTGTGGGATGTTTATTTTCGGAAGTGTCGTATTTTAAATGTTTACCATAGTGTTTATGTACACGCATATCGTTAAAAACCGTACATACTCAACCCGTACGTATTTGGAACAATCTGTTGATAAATCTATTCATAGAATGCGAAACAGAAAAAAATTATGAAAAGAAAAACACATCAAAACCTTCGGATCGAAATGGTGTACGTTATACTAATTAAAGAATATAATACAGTTAACGTGCCGTGTTCCATGACGCGAGGGCCTGAATTACCGCGTGCAACAACGAGCGAGGAAGGATACGGAGGAGACATAGGGTGTCCTGTGTACAAGAGAAACGAAGGGATCGAAAATAAAAGTGTTGCGTGTTTAATTTTAGAGGTGTATAAGTCTCGTTTGAAGAGCACCGCGGTTAACCCGGGGATTTTCGTTGAATGTGTATCGCAGGGCATTTTGTCATGTCGAGCGAGAAACGAGGTAAGGTAGACAGGCGGACAGACGGATAGACAAACAGGGAGAGAAAGAGAGAGTGATTATAAATAATACAAGAAAATAACGCCAATCTAAATGGCTGATTTACTTAGTTAGATATGTTCGTTGACAATAAATAATGACTTTTGGTCACACGCCGCGGAGTGCGGTTCGTCACGCAGTTAACAGAGAGATGCCAAGAAAAAGTGCATGACAAAACTTCGTCAAATTCAAATGAATACACGATTATTAATTTGAAAAAAAAAAAATAATAAACAGAAACTATATAATAGGAAAAAAGACAATGCACGTGGATCCGTTTTCAATTAGAGAAAGTTTTATATTTATATTTTTATAATTTTCAGAACCGCAACACGTGCAGGTACGGTTCACTTGAACGTTTGCCCAGCCGTATACGTACGTACTACAGTTATGGACGTGTATTATGTGTGTTTATGGATGCGTACGCGTCGCGGAGATTACGTAACGTTGATTACGGCGATCGGTTTTCGTGCTGCGGGTTTTCGTCTTACGGTTTTTCGAAAAAATGGATCGCACGAACCCGGAAAACATACGGTAAGTATGTCGACAACAGATCGCGAAAGTTTGAGGTGAAACACTGCCTACTTCACCTGATTTATCGCAGAGGCGTAGAGGCGCGACTAGAGATCAAATCTTGGGGATGCTAACACCCCCTCCCCAACCACAAAATTACACATAATCAATATTTATACATTACACTATTATGTTATATCCATAATATACAATTACAAGAAAAACATTTTACACGTTTTACTTTCGTATCATAAAATGTTATATATTATATTCCTGTCGACATTATCAAATGTGTTTGATTAAATGTGTTTTCTAGAACGATGTCATTAACTGTAAATATTTTTAATTTACTACGACTTGGAACACGAGCACAACATTATACCCCCCTTTAGCACACCCGTAGCTGCGTGGGGACTCATATCATTTTGGGGTTCTGCCGGGAAACTGATTTCGGATGAAAAGCGCATGTAACACGATTACTATAGTTTCGACAGACATCTCTCGTCAGAGAGAAAATTAGAAAAACCGTCACGCAACTGCATAACAATACATATCGGTTGTTCTATACGTGTTTACCATGTACGGTGCGAGTTTGAATGGACGATCTACCAACTAGCTGTTAGCTCAAGGGCGGATCCAGAATTTATTTATGGTCGGGTCACTTTATAGGAGAAACTTTATAATATAGTTGATCACAGGCATATGTAGGAGTGTCTTAGATCCTATGATCCCCCCTCCAAAAAAAATTATGTGACAATATTGCACTTAAACTGTTAACATTTATTTTTATGATCTATTATTTAATATTTTTTATTATACTATATTAGATTCTGAACGGAGTGAAGAATGTATTGATTTTACAATGATGTGTGTTTTTTTTTTTTTTTTTTTTTTTTTTTTTGTCTGTCGACACGTTTTGGGGCAGTAAAAATGCTTCGATTGCCTTATGTAGCAACTTTTCTGAAAGGAAAGTGAATCTATTTGGTACTTTGGGGGGTCAAAAGTTAAAAATTTCCAATATTTTTTAAATGCGACGGGAAAAACCATAAAAAAATTTGGGAAAAACGGGAGTTTTTACGCAAAACCTTTGACACAGTTTTGACTTTTATTAAGCTATTTATAGACAATTGAAATTTTCAATATTTTTAAGTATTTTTTTTTTAAATAACGATAAAATTTTTTTGGCTGCCTAGAAAATCTTGAAAATTTAATACAAGGTTTCTTATAAGTTGTTCCTTAACTCATAAAAAAAAATCTAAAATCGTAAGTCACAATTTTTTTTTATAAGTGCTCAAAGTTACAATTTATACGAAATATGTAAAAATCACGATAATTTGCAAGTTTTTTTGTAGTTAAAAATTCATAAAATTTTTTCTGTTCATACTTAAGGTTCAAAATTTTAACACGAGGTTATGTATAAGCTACTCTTCAAAAATCTTTAAAAAAATTTCTACCGGAATTAGAGGAAAAAATTTTATGACTGTTTGAAATTTAAATATTTACGAAATTGCATAAAATAGCGATTTATTCTCAAACGATTTTAAATATTTTTTATAATTCAAAAAGTATAAGTCGCAGATTTTTGAAATTTCTACCAGCTGTTAAGATTGGTATTTCCTTTATGTCATATTTTTTTCAAAATATTATATTGATTTTTAAGCCAGTTATAGGCATTTAAAATATTCGATTTTTTTACATTTTTTTTTTATAATCGGTGATAAAAAAAATTTGGCTCGTACAAAATACTTGAAAATTTAATAGAAGATTCCACAGAAGTAGTTCTTAAAGTCATTCAAAAATTATTAAAATCCATAGGCACAATTTTTTTTTATAAGCGTTTGAACAGCGAATATTGACAAAAAATTACATGTAAAATATAATATACTGTATAATATTCTAGACTGACAAAGATATCGGTTTTTTTTAAAATGCTCTAACTCAAAAATGAAAAACCGCAACAACTTGAAATTTTCACCAAATCTTTATATTGACGTTTTCTATACATGGTTAAAATTTCAAAGTATTTTGACATATTTTGACTTATTTATAGACAATTTAAATTTTCGGTTTTTCTAAATTTTTCGTTTAAAAATAAAATATACTTATATAATATTTATAAATAACATTGTATTATATTCTAGACTAACATATGAACTCCGTTCAGAATCGTTATTCGTATACAATGATATCTATCATTGCATTCAAATTTAACAAATCCATTATAATAATGACCTATCCTATAAGCGAGGTGCACTCCACCCCTAACTGTACAGCAGAGCGAGGCCCATCCGGTTTTTTTTTTAATATTTTTTTTTCCAACTGGGTTTGCCCCTGTGCCTCCCTACATCCGTCCATGTATTAATTATATTGTATACCAGTAGTTCTCAACCTTTTTTGATTCATGTCACCTTTAGCCACTAGAATCAAACACTGCGTCACCCTAACATCAAAATAATAAACAATCTTAGCTGTATATTTTAAAATTATTCTTTTATTAAAAAAAAAATACAGTACACAAAAACGTTGACACTTTAAATTTAAACAGATAAACTTTAAAATAGCAAATAAAAAAATAAAAGTAAAAAAAAAAAAAATAACTTTAAACTTTGAGGTATGTTATCTACATGACAGTGGCGGTATAGGTATATAATATATTTAAATATAGAAATAAAAATATTGTTTTCGAAAAAATTAATTTTTTAAATTTTTTTTTCTTTTCTTGTTAAAATTCTGCGTCACCCCTAAACTAGGTCCATGTCACCCTAAGGTGACATGTCACCCCGGTTAAGAACTACTGCTGTATACGAATGCACTGCGAGGAAACCACTATGTATTAAGAAATATTAATCGAACAACGATTTAAGTTTTTTTCTCCCGTTCGAGATAAATTTGAAATCATGAAGTGTGATCTGACGTTAATTTGAAACTATAATAGTTTTTAAAAATTTATGTCGGAACTTTGATATTTTTTCAATTATTTCATTGACCTATGAATACATGATTATATTGTAAATATAATTCCTGACCTAAATCATCAGTTTTTTCTTTTTATAGATAAATAAGAAAAAAATGAATACGTGACCGCAATTGAATAACAGCGAGATTCAATTCGTTCCGAAACCCCGTCTAATTTTCGTCCACACTAGGCAGGTCAGCTGGACCGTTATGGTCACCCTACATTGCACTGCACGCGTGGGCTATGTTCGACAGTGTTATACAATAATAATATATTCGTCTAGTCGTATGTGTATGTTTTTCTGCATTCCTCTGCTCAATTATACATTATATTCAGTAGCTCGAACTCGTTGCAAATAACTAGATAAACTCGAGGATTTTTTGGATTAAATCATCAACGGGTTCACGAACTTCGTGAAATACTGGCGTCCACATTAAGTGTTAAGATGAAATCGGCGAATCCCAGTTGTTGATTGTGGTGATTAATATTGGTACGAGGAATGATATGCGTTAAGAGTTTGTCTAAAACGTCGACTATTTCAGTGAATAGAACAGTCGAACTGGATACAAGAGTTACGGTATGAAACACGTGTTACGTACAGAGCGCATACATTATTCGTGTATATTATATTATGCCGTGTGGTTCGCCAAAGTGCTACCGAATCTCCGGGTCGATGTAAAATGTTTTTAATACATTATAAGACACCCACGTATGCTCGCATATTGCAAACATGTACTGAATATTGTACTCGTGACATAAGTTTCGTCGCTTTGGATCTACCGTTAGTGTGTTGTTGTCTGCTTATAACAACTATGCGTGTAAAATACGCCAGGCGCTTTAACATATCAAATGAAACTTTTCACGGTTATTAAATACTCCAAAGAGTTATGTAATAATATAGTTAAACGTCTTGGACCTTTGTTGGATTATTAAAAAAATAATAAAAAAATAATAATTCCATAACACATATAATCCTCATTACGTCGTATTATGCGACGTACAGGTGGTTGTGGGTACACGTATTCGTATTTCGAACGTCGATTTTTTTAACAACTTGTATTTATATTGCGTGTGTATATAATTATTGTATTGTGTTTCATTTGGACGTGATATGTTTTTGTCGATTCGACGAGACTGCTCCTGAGGCGTATGCTTATATATACCATTTTATGGTTTAGTTAATAACATATTGTGTAAACGAATACATTTACTCGGACTGAAAATTTCTCTTTGATCCGTCGAAATAATTATAACACTGAGAACCGAACGATGTCATTGGATCATCTGGTTATGATCAACTTATTCACTATGATACCTCTCTACTACAACATAAATTAACTACTGAAAACTTTTCGGTCACGTGCCTTTATTCGGTTTACAAGATGCTATTATTCACGTGAAAAAAAAGATTGACGTTTTTATCTCGATAATTCGATAACAAACGTTAAATAGCCTCATCGCGATACCCCGTCCAACTGTAAACCATAATTGTGTGTAATAACGTAACGTTTTTTTTTTTTAATTTTTTTTCTGTACAGCACTACCATATTTGTTCTTGGTGTTGAACGCGAAAAATTAATTTATCGTACGTTTACCGCAGTTGCGATTACGTCTCGTCCCTCGTTGGAAAACGCCACGGCAATGGTCGCACATGTCGTTCCGCAGCGGTGAGTTGATTACGAACTTACAATTACACTGATATTGAACAATTTAGAGCGAAACGGCGGCAGACATGGCGGTGAATAAATGTTCTGTTAACGTCAAGATTAACGTTTCAATCGGTTCAAACAGGTGCAGCCGTACGTGGAATCTCAATATAATACGTCCGTGTTGCATAACAAGCGCACATACGTGTATTTATAGTCTATAGATGCTGAGCCAAGCGAGGAGGCTAATGCAAGCTTGATGACGGTGCGCATTGTTTTTCTTTTATTTTTATGTCTGGAGACGCGCTAAAGCGCTCCGGTGTCGTGTTAATGCGTTCCACGCGCACACCCATGTGCACCGCGTGAAGTGTGCGCACATCGAGTACGTACAATACTATGCAAATTAAACGGTGATCGTACTGCCTACGGTTGCGTCAGTCAATGTACCCTAAAAAGCTGGAATCGAAAAACGCATACAGGCTAAGGCGTCCTAAATCAAAAATCCTGAGGGGGAGGGGGTGCCTCTCGACGGCCGTTATCGATAGGTGTTTATAATTAGTATCTATGATTCCCAGAATCATTTCGAACGTGGTAAAGTTTTGTCCACATGAGATAAGATTAGTTAACGAAATAGATTTAATTCATATTTAATATAAATTAATAATTATAATATTTTGTATATAAGTGCATTGTAGACACAGAAAATTCAGGGAGACATCATTCTCTCCACTCTTACAATGGCCGCCATTGCATACAGGTATAGGTGAGTGAAAGAAATCGGTTTTCGTGATTAATATCAATTTCATATAAACATTTACTAAAAACAATGATACGGAGTTGATTCTTTACAGTACACAGGGCCGACAAGAGTTTTTGATGGCCCCGGGGCTGGTCGGTT
The DNA here is from genome assembly GCA_034509805.1 of Sipha maydis. Taxonomy (NCBI): domain Eukaryota; kingdom Metazoa; phylum Arthropoda; class Insecta; order Hemiptera; family Aphididae; genus Sipha; species Sipha maydis. Next base: position 22,788 of record JASXSY010002668.1, read on the forward strand.
CCAGACCCTTATACACTTGTTTGGCTAAGATATACATACTACTTGTACATACTCATACTTTAGTACAATAAGAATATTAAAATTTGCATCTTATTCTACAGCGAATGAGATAATACAATCATTTTGAATAAAAAGCTGAGACGACGGGCCCTTTCGGGTGTACGGGCCTAAGGGCTTTATACTTCACTGCTCCACCCTCTCGTTGGCCCCGACAGTACATGATTGCCGCATAATACTCGTATTATAGCACATTAACCGTAAACCATGTTTTGCAGCTCTGTATTTGAACTGCGTTTTTACGTGTGAAATTCATCGTCTTCGAGTTAAATAAAAATATTAAATAACTGAATGTGCAATCAATAAGCTTTTAAATAAACTAATATCAGCTGTAGTCATTGTTCGGAATAATTTGCATATAGTAATAGTTACACACTTATACGCGTCTTTATTCAGTACGACTTTACATCGATTTTCATATAATTGTATCATTACCGTGGTTCATAGCACGTCAGTGTGTACTATCGTATCTAATAAATATTTAAGGTATGGCTGTGAATTAATGAAATAACTTTATTTTCAGGTATCATCAGTTTTCCGGTATTATGGAAATCCAAAGAAAAAAAAAGTGATACGAGTTTACTGTTGCTACTTGGTAACACGATTAAAGAATTTCGAGAAAAAATCAACATTGTTATTGCTCATGAATTACAACTTCGACGAGGTTGTGTACACGTAAAGACTAGTAACACATACGTAGGACGTTAAAACTGTTCGCTCAAAGGCCGAGCCCGAAGTAGAGTACATAGTAACAACAAACTGCGACTCAAAAATGCCAAGTGAAGAATTCGTCACCGTGTTACCGCTTCGTAGTGGAGAATGTTGCTTCGCGACATAGATAGTAACTGAAAAGACCTGTTAGATCTCAAATGTCGCGTGATAGAGTGTAACGTAAACGTATAGTTTGTCTGCACGCAAATAAATAAAACGATTTCAGATGCGAGCAGTTCGAACACTGACGCGGTTTTTAATGAAATGAAATTCGTAATCATTCGTGGCTAAAAACTTGAATATTTAATATTTTTTACTGCTCTATAAATTGATATAAAGTTTATTTATACGTGGTTGTCCTTATATCGCTTCCGATTAGTATTTAATGCAAAGTTGATATTTAAAATACTATATTAATACGATATTTTGTATTGGTTTTCTAAACGAATGCAATTTTTCATATTTTTTCGTCATTAAATCATATTTGCTTTTAACACGTCGTTTAAGTTCATTAACTAACACATTGATATAAAACAACGATAACATACTCGGTAATTTAATAAAATTAAAATTTTCTAAAATTAGATATTACTAAATCGACTGAACTTAAATTGTAGTGCAATATTTTTTCTATCTGTAGAAAATATTTCGTACTATATCTATGTAGATATGCACACGACTTTAGTCCCTGGTCGTGATGAAGAATTCAGGACGGATTTCAATATACACTGTTCCCGGTAGAAAACGGTTAGAACATTAATTGACATTTTTAGTCACATCATTAACATTATGCAGCCGTCAGGCACGAGTCTACAGAAATTAGCGTATTAGAGGAGAAGGGGTCGAGGTGATTATTGGTTAAACCCGTTGTTCAAGATCAGCAATTCTAGCGAGCGTGTGTATATATATATATATATATATATATATATATATATATATATATATATATATATATATATATATATATATATATATGGACGGTGTTTGTGAGAAAGGGCATAAGTCATTTTTTGACATTTTCATATTATACATTAATTTAGTAGGAAATTTAAAATAATGAAACGATAAATTAAAATTATTATCCCTTGTTTTAAAAAATCGAATCAAATATAAATTATATAAATTAAAAAAAATTAATTAACGATAAGCAAAACATTGCGAATAAAACGTTTTTCCTGTCTCCTGAAAACTAGTGAATTTTGACTTATGCCCTTTCTCACAAACACCATCCATATATATATATATATATATATATATATATAATTAAATAATTTAAGCCATTCTTACAGAATATCAGTGTGCCAGTCGTGGCACATTAAAATTATAAGCTTTATCTCTAAATTTTTCGAAATTAAACGAGAGCCACCGATATAGTGTATAAGCGTGAATCATCTATGTATTTTCTGTAGATAGAAACTAAGTAGACTAGCAAAGAGCGAACGAAAATGAACAATACTAAATTTTGTAGTAAATTAATAATGCTTTCATTACCACAAAAAAATAATATCTTGTAGTCAGGGACGTAGACAGAGGGGGGGGTGTCCATGGGGATCTATATATATATATATATATATATATATATATATATAGGTATTCGTTTAATTTAATTTTTACTTAATTAATAAGAATGGTTAAAATTACTTATTATTATTATTATTTTTTTTACTTGAATCTCCCCTCCCTCGAAATAAAATTCTGGCTACGTCCCTGCTTGGAGTAGTTGTGCCTTTATCATATTATTTTATTGTACCAAATTATAAATATTATACACTTATTTATTCTAAATTTAAATGGGATGTTTCCAATATAATACGTAATAATAATCATATGTCACACTAAAAAACAAAAATTAAAATACATTTTTACAGAATTTTGTATTGATCTCTATAAATCAAATAATCAGCTGCCAAAAAATCGTTTTTGCAACCTGGATCTTGCTGTTAAATTTCTGTAATATTATGGGATTTTTATTGCTTCTATTTTACGACATTTCACGACAATTAATATAATATTATCGTTACTTTCTCGAACAGATGCGTGGTAAAAATTTAAAAAAACCACAGTCTTCCTCTTACATTTTTCCTAACATGAAATTCATCAATTGCATGTATCTTATAGTTAATCATATTTTTTAAAATTTCAGCTAAAATCATTTTATCGTTGATCGTTTTTACTATTTCTGAGGTAGCGTTTTTATATTTATTTATTTTATAAATTTTTCGTTCGGAACGCGACTGCAGGGACATCGAAATATGTATTTGCGGAGAATTTTATTTCAATATTGTTTTATCTTACGAACCGTACCGGTGACAAACGTCTACAAAGAAGTCTACGTGAAATCTGTCCCTAACTGTCTGTTTCAATCGTTATAAATATTTTAAAAATCGGTTTCGAAAATAATTCAAAACGGCCAAAGAATTACAAAGATTGATTGTTTTAATTACCATATTTAAATTACGATTGACGTACTACTTTTTGAACTACCGTATACAGTGACAGTAGGCTTACAGTTCACCGGCTATCAAAGTGTTTTATGAACTTTTTTCCGGATATCTATGCAGTAGAGTCGTTGATGGGGGTCAAGGTGGACATTTGCAACAACCGAATATTTTTTAAAGTAGTTCGACGGACTAACAATAAGTGATATTACAGCTGCCTACTTGCTGTTTTACAATTTTGAGGAATCATAATATGTGAGTAATAATACTAACCTTTTTTTTTCTAGGGCTGATTAAAGTTCCTTCCAGATAAATGTACTTTAAATATCTCCTCTATATCAATGATATATCTAGATATTTTTAAATCAAATAAACTGTGAACTTTAGATTTGTAAATAATTGCATTTTATATCTATATAACAAATATTGTGAGAGATGTGGATGAGGTTTGATAATTATGAATAATTTAATCGTCATTGCTATTAGCGTTGTGCGTTTGGTTGGTAAAATGTTGCGGTAAATATTGATATTGAATCGTGTGGTGGAAACAAAAACATATTAATTATTATGGACGTGAATTAAATAACCAGCGTTAATAGTTAATTAGTATCGACCATTGAAAAACTGTGTTACAATATTCACTCCGAACGTCTTGACTGTCTAACTATTAATATTTCTTATTCATAGTTTTATACAAGATTTGATTTCTGATTTTATAACCCCGTAACATCGAATGTTAGTATTTGTTTAAAAAAAAAAAAAAAACAATAAACATTTTGATTCTATATTATTAGGTATCTTGCACAGACCTGCTACTTCGGTATGAATTTAAATAAATAGTAATGATAACGTAACATTTTTAGCACCAGTACAAAACACACTCAGTGTGATTTTAATTTAAAATATTATCTTACATTATACATGTTTTATTATGCAATGATATAAATGTATACGTCGCTGTATGTTTGGAACTACACTGCGTCTTATGTTAAACGTTGGAGATCCACGTGTAGCTTATCGTTAGGCTGCAGAAGAACTCGAAGCTTAAAAAAAAACTCGTTTGACCGAATGATAAGAGGACACACCTTATTCTTACGACAGTTCTAAACACATTTATTGGGGTACGGCTGTATGTATAGTATTAGTGTTTTATCGAAAAACGCGATACGCACAGTAGATAGGCATATCGTACTTAACGGACGTCCTTCGGTAAAGATAATACTATCGACCAAGGTATTAGGTACAGACGATAACATTTCCGCGGCTATACTAAACTATTATTTACGTCGGATAGAATTAATATAGTACGTATTCATAGGCAGACTTAATACGTTATGTGCGTGAACAAACCACAGAATTCGGGACTTGATTCTTGATTCGACTCGGTTCACATTGTGTATTATTCAACAATCGATTGTGACTCCGAATATTGATCGTAAGCGAATCGAAGAAAAATGTGCAACTTGCAATAGATTCACTGTGTACAGAATAAAGAATCGTAAGACGATTTTTCAAAGGCCAGAGCTAGCTTAATTGCTTCAATATGTACATAAAAATTTTAGGCTGCAAACAAACTCCGTGTATTTTAATGTATTTGTTTTACTTTATTCGTATCGGGTGCATAAACTTAACTGGCTCCTAAACGTTCTTTGTGTACGCGAGTAGATAATGGTATTTAAACAATGTAAACAACGGTTCGGCGTATGAAAGAATTGTATTTTTATATACGTGCGGTGAAATGTCACGAACGGAATGAAAATCGGAAAATCGATCCCAACGCTGCATAAAAGGTCAACTGATTCTCGTGTACAGTGTACAGGCAACGAACGCGCGCACAAGCGAAACCGCTCGGTCGAACCTAACAATTGAACGGGATTGGTTCCGAGCAGCGATCGTTGCAACAGAACTCGTAGGTACTTTTTGGCGCTGAAAATATTTATTTTTCATTTCTCTTGAAGAGTGTCGAGCACACACGTACACATTTTTTCCCGACGTGACGAAAATAAAAATTAGATTATTTCCGTGTAACATATACTCAGTCGAACGAGTGAACACGAAACGCACGATTTCAGATGTTATGTAAGCAAGGGCGTGGCCAAGGGGTAGAAGGAGCAATTTCTTCCCCTGTTTATAGCCAACAGATGTATACATTTTTAACAAAATTTTAAATTGACCCATACATGACTCAATATTTAAACTGCATATAACTTTTCAAAATTTTATTTTTTTAAAATTATACTCCAAGTATTCAAATCATCATTTTCCACCTAATAACACAGTCTTTTTTTATCAAACATATTAGTTTAAATTCATTTTTTTTTTGAACAATACAATTTTACTTTATGCTATTTTTTTTTTTTGTATTTATCTCATAAATTACAATTAAAGATCATTAAATAAGATAAAACATTTGACGCGTGTAAAAGTTTTAAAACACATTTAATAAATAACATTAAGCATATTTTAATAATAGGTCCCCTCCCCTGATAATATTTTTAGTTATGTCCTGTACGTGAGCAATATGGCTCCACGTAGAGTTTGATGTTAAGTTGCAGGCCAGATCGATGAAATGTGCCTATACACCTGCACCGATTGTCGATAGATCTCGGCGCAACGGTATGGGCAACGTTCGACTGATTTAGATGTTGTTTTCGTTAAAATGTCGATTCGTATTGAGATGCACTGTGGTACGCGTTTTCGAGAACACACACACGAACACTAGAATGAGATCAGACTTCTTTGAAGAGGACGCATAATATTTCGGGTCGAACGCGACAAAGCCGGATTGGACGGCTGCGCGGATGGGCGAGGGAGAAAAGCGGGTGCCCAAAGGTGTGCCGGGCTCGTTCGTTAAAGGTCATTGAACACCACGCACGCGATGACGACGGCGGAATGGACTGACGACGAAAGTTTAATTATAGACTTTCCAACTGCGGCTAGTGTACAAGTTCAGCGAACGACATGCAGTATATAGATACATGCAGTACCGGTGTTATGTAGATTATTGAGAAATTCCGGTCCAAACAAAACCGACCTTGGGAGGGGGATAGAGATCAGGGACAGTTACGAGGTATAGCAGACAATCGTATTAATCTCGTATGAGAACACAAACAATTTATGGGCGTATTGACCGAATCCACGAATATCGTTTCCCAATATTTTATGCGACACGCGCGTCCTTAACGGTTTCCGTTATAAGCATCGTATTCCAACGAATCGCGAATCTTACGCGGTCATAAATCTTCACAAACGGGTATTGACAAATAAAAAATAAAAACCTAAACAAAAAAGAAACGAAGTACAACGTCGTTATATTATTCCAGCTTTTTGGTTCGGATCATTTAACCCGGACCACGTGACTCGTCCCAAACACCGCACGTCGCGGCACGATAACGCGTTAACAACGATTATTGTAACGTTCAACATGCGCGTGTACATACGCGTGTAATACTAATGCTCGCACGATAAATCTGTTTGTATCTTTAGTTCTAAACGTAACCTATTGAACCTAATCATCGTACGTATCTTGTATGCCAGGGGTCGCCAATTAATATTTTTGGAAGGCCACGTTGGAAATTTCTAAAATTTTCGGCAGCCTTCAAAATTCAAAACAAATATTTTTATTTACTCATTAAAATGCAAAAACGATTGTTGGCAAATGATGTATATTAAGTCTCGTAGTGACGTTTAATATTGAAAACGTTAAAAAACAACTGCGTCTGGTAATAAATCGTAGAAACTGACAAGGCCTCTGAGCGGTCGGGCAAATAAAACAATATTGTTTCGCCTACTCAGGCAAGAACTATTTGTTTTCAAATTCGATTGTTTTTTTTTTCTTGTCCATAATCATATAAAAATATAAAAAAAAACACAATCATAAATTAACACGAAGCAAGTAATAACGTAAAATAAAAATTAAATCAACGAGGGTCGGCGGTAATTGATAAACTGCTGTTGACGTGCAATCGGCACATTCCGTGGACGGTCATCCATTTAAACTTTAAGATATGAGCGACAAGATATGTTTAGCAACAAGTATAATATCTGCTTTAGCCGATAAAAACAGTGTATTTTATTATCGATTTTTATTTGTTTTCCTCTCCCGCGTGCCGCACTTTATAGAGTGTTGGTACACTATAAAACGTAAAGTAGTATTCTTTGCCACAAATATTTTCAATACAAAATTACTGCGTTTCTTGCACGTTTGATCGGTTTAAATGTCCATCAGTGTGTGTTCATTGATTGTTCCGAACATAATGAATATTGAATATTGTAATGAACGTGATTTTTTTTCTAATTAATTATGATCCATTATCCGGATAATCATCGTGGAGGAACATGCAGCTCATAGTTGGACGCGGATCCGGGAATATTTCGCCACGAAATGTATTACAGGAAGTTTCTTCATCTGCGAGATTTCCAAGTATAAGTTATAAAGCACAATGAAGTTACATAAATTCGGCACTGTAGAACAGTAATAATTTTGCCGAAAAATCTCATTTTTTGGGGAACGCCAATTTCATCTGGATCCACGCCGACTTTAAGACAGATTTCATTCCTTCGCGTATGCAATTCTAACACTTACAACTTTGATTTACAAGCAAAAGTAACTTTGATTTATACGCATGTAATAATATAACATGGTAGTATCGTAGCCAGGAATTTTTTGTCGGGACACTGGCTTTTTATTTTGTCGGTATAATTATACAACTTTTTTGATGTTATCTGCATTTAAACACAACTAAATTACAGTAAGTAACATCACGAATTTAGCTACTTAATTTTATTGTAATACAGTGCATTGAAAATAATTTTGCAATTATTGCTGTAATATATAATTTTTGCTCTGCTGAACAAACAACGACTGGCTTATCGAACGTATTACACTTACGACATACGTAGTACTTACGACGTACAATGTAATACAATATATTTATCTAAACGACATGGATTTATAAAAATTATTTTATTTAAAAATGAATGCAAGAAAACATTTCAGGGGGATTTGAATAAATTATAAATTTAAAATATCTTATTACTCATTATGTAATAATATATAATATATTTTATTTATATATATATTTTTTTTGTATTTGATAACGTTTAGGTTAAATTCACGTTGGGACTGTATCCTGTAATACAGCCATATTTATTCGACTTACGTCATTACGTATGTAGTATTTGCGACATGCAACGATTTGCAGTGCAATATGAGTACTGTGACGACTACATTGTCTACGATGAAGACTTAATGTTCTGTCATTTAAGTACTTTATTATAGAATTCCAATAAGATTTAAACATAGCATACTTTACAAGATTTCAAATCATGAGCAATGTTCGTATAGTAGGTTGCGATATGCTTGCCGATCGAATGCATAACAATACGAATGAAGAGAGACTGACGCAAGTCCCTGGACAAGAAGACACAAATGGAATATATGGGGTAACTCAAAATGGGATTTTTAATATGTGTGTATGTATAAAAGGCGGTATGCAAGGGAAAACTTGTATCCAGACATCGTCTTATGATTTCGATATATGGTTTAAATTTTTGTTTCTCAAAATACATCCTCAAACATTTTTAACCGATACATTTCAAGGAGGCACATTTTAAAACGTTTATTTTCTCTACATAAGATTACTTTATATTATTTGCACATGTTTCGCCTAAGAATAATTCCTACGAAATCCACATAATAACGATTAAAAACAAAAAATACACATACGCTATTCGCGAAAACAATTAATTTTATTGAAACACGATTACAAAAACGTCGACTGGGTGTTAAATCTGTCAGACGAAATTTCCCATTACTTCTGAGTTTGTTTTCTAATTTATTGTAAGCATTGAAAACACTCTATTGTGAAAATCGGATCCATCACGGTGTAATTTTAAATTTATTGAAATATTATTTATAACCGTAAAAATGTATGTTGGAAATTTACTACCAAAAAAATTGATTATGGTAAGAAAAAATAATGAACGAAAACGAAATATATATTAATATAAAAGCAATATTCGTTTCTCGATTCGATCAGGTTCTGTGATATAAAATATTTCCTAAACAAATGTTTGGATATTTTTGCTGCAACTCAAACTGTATCTTATGAATATTTTTTTACTTACAGTTGATAAAAATCACATCGTTCCATCGAGTACAATAGTATTTGTTATATTATTTATTTATTTTAGTAACACACTAAAAGGGTAACGTGATACAGAAAGTAATAACAATAATTATTAAAAAACGTAAAATTATAACATACCTTTTTATGCAGCCCGCACAAAATAAAAATAAGTCGGTGACCAATAACATATTATATTAATCATCTTATACGCATAACAGTTGAAAACTTACTGCAATAATTGTATGCACAAAAGGTTGACATAAAACGATAACGTCTGTGATGCCGATTCAAGTGTAATAAACAAATGATAAAAAAAAACGTTGTCAGTATACATCATAATAATGTAAATCCATACTTCATAAATCATATTATGCAAGATTCTGTGCGGTTACTTGTATGTACATATGTGCATTGTGCGCGCGGAATACGTGCGGGTGTATTACTAAACCTCAAGTCCAAATAGTCAAAATGCGGAAACGTAAAGCTTTAAAGGTAGTAAACAGTGTAATATATTGTTAGCATTGTAAGGAGGCGGGGTGTTTCAACTCAAAAGACAACCTTCAATTATAGTTATTGTACACTGCTTCTTGGATTTACACCCCTTCAGGTAATATGACCGTCATTCAATAGCCGTATTGTATGGCTCTTTACCTTCTACAAGTAAGACAATTAATTTCATCACCTTGTACACCACACACTGAGAAGTTCTTCCAGTTGTTAAAAAGTTCAAGAACAATAAGTCACTTTCCATTTGTGGAAAAATCTACATTTTTTCCACTCTAAAACCATTTAAATAACTTATCTCACTGGTTCAAATCCTGAGAAAATAAAATCAACAATAATTGTGACATGTCACTTTTGGATTCCGTTCTAGAGATTGTCCAGATTTTATTTTTGAAAATGCGATCATTCCTCATAAAAAATGGAAAAACTACCTATTTTTTTCTTCTTTTAAATGAATATTCATCAGCCACTCAGAATCACCAATGAGATAATGCTATAGGGCGGGTGGATAAGCTATCTTGGTCTACTGTTTAATAGAAAACTAACCTCATCTCAAAAATAAACGCAAACAACAACCACCTGCATATTCAAAGACTTCTCCTAGAATTTTAAATCAATATCTCCTACCTATTTTTGTAAAAAATCCAACTGTTATTTATCTGGTCTTGCAAATTTGCACTATGCAGCTCGACCAAACCAACAAACAGTAGAACTATTCATACATTCTAGGTTATTTGTCTACAAATGATTGCTAATGTTCCGTGGTACATTACCAATATGTTTCTGCATAAAAGTTGCCACGTACCTATTACTTACACCTCTACTCTAAAATGGAATATCACTCCAATAGCCTCGTGACTCAACTTAATTTTAACAATTTTCTGACCAATCCTGTCAGACGTCTTAAACGTGAATTGTTTATGTTAATTTATTCATTTATTCGTTATGTTCAACTTCTATATATAATTTCATAACACAATTTCATTATCTACTCGCCACTCATTTTCAGGCGATTCAAATGCGAACACATCTAAGTTTCTCACCCAGTGGCACAACAATCGGGGTGAATGGCGATGTCTAAAATCGGGGCTCCAAGAATCCAAGAGAGCTTCTTCATAGATGTAAACTTGCGGGGTATTTTTAACACGAAAGAATTGAATAGCGCATTTAACGATAAGAAAGTATTAAGTAGTCTTTAATAAAAAAATGTAATTTATCAATACTTCAATGATTATAGGGCCCCAGACTTATCTTATCATAGGGGTTCCAAGATCCTAGTTGTCCAACTGCTCTCGCAGTTATTTTTGTATGATTTAACATAAAATTAATTTATTGTACACCCTTATATGAATTGTAAATAACACATAATAGAAATACAATAGAAGATTTAATATAATGAAAAAAATAATATATCTATTTAAATTGTGTAATACGTTTTAAAATGTCTAGAAGTGATCTAAATGAAATAATATAACATTTTAATTAAATTATAAATATATTATTTTGTTGACAAAATTATTATCTATTGTGAAGTAGATATAACTTTAAATTATATTAAATAACCGTATAATCACAGCTTTGAATTATATCCTGTTTAGTTTTCCTGATGATAACTAAAATAATATATTCTTCGAAATTATTTGACATTTCAACTGTAAAGTACATAAAAAATATAATATTAAGACTTGGAGTAGATAGTATAAAAATATCGTAAATAACAAGGAAATAAGATAGAAATTATTTTAGCTTTATTTTAATTTTTTTGAACCTATAGTTATTACACTTCGCAACATAATCATATTTTAAAAATAAATACGAGTATAAATATATGCTATGAAAGTATGCCATATATTTCTTTGTATTTGACTTGAGTTCATACAAAGTCTTTTAAAAGTTTGAAAGTTTGAAGTCATTTAAAAGTTAACAAGAATATGCTAATGTTATTTGTCCATTGCTGTGGATATTATTATTTAAATATTATTTATTTACTTTCATTTCTTTATTTATTTATTTTAATTAATACTATATTAATATTTGTTTAACTGGCTTAATAAATACCGCATTGAAATTTCAAAATATTTTTATTTTATTTTTTGTCACTATTCATTTCTGTCATTAACTCATGAAATGTCATTAAATGTATCATTTTTCACATTTTATTTTTGTTTTCACAGCATATAATCATGAATTCTATAAACTTTTTAAACCCTAACTTCTCTTTGCAATTAGTTATCCGTTTAGATATTATGATCTGACGGTTGTGAATTTTAACTATAATAACTTTTATACCATCCAGTCAGTAGTCTTGTAAATTTATATAAAATTAAAATAAAAGAGAGGTAAAATAAAAGGGAGACAAAGATAATATATTGGATTGCAAATTCAAAACAATGCTTTACATTGTTTTCTTAGTCTGCATGTTTTCGAAATATGCAAAAATAGTATAAGACAGTTAATAAGTTTAGTATTTATCCATGCATGCAAAGCGATTATAAAAAAAAAAACCACGACCAGTTGATTATGTAAATCAGTGGTACGATAAAAATACCATTATTTATGTTAAAATATATTGAATAAGAGTATAAATATTTCAACGACGTAACACTTGTTACAGAGGTTTTAATGTGTTATTAAGTTTTATATTTATTAGTTGTTTGGCAAACATCGTTGTTTGTATCAATTTTTGTTTATTACTGTCGAAACAATATGAAAGTTAAAAATAAAGTTCAGATTGAATACCGTTGGGTATTTTGAACTGTATTTTAACCTTCAATCCGTCACTATAGATGTTTTGAACAGATTGCAAATCAATGGTATAAAATATGACACTGCATTACCACTGTATTATCGTTATTGGCAAAGTGGCAATCAGTAAAATCGGTTAACGAACAACTAACAAAATTTACTTCGTGTACATCAATTGTGAGTATAAAATATACATGTACTTTAAAAAATAGAATAAATTTAAAATGTCGCCATTACATATATTACGCTATAAATTAACTAATCAAATCATTCTTGCTGTGGAGTTGACTGCGTAGATTATAACTATATTCATAGAAAAGACTTAATAATACAATTTACTTTGTATTGAATTAAAAAAACGAATATTCGGTGAAAAATAAATAATAGTTTAACAATAATTTGCATGTCTTTTATACAGGGGCGTATCAGCTCTTCTTCTAGGGGGGGAGGGCGAAATTTGAACTCAAATAATAGGTACTTATAAAAGTATATGTCTATAAACGACAGTGTACAGATTATAAATAAATTGGCAGTTCAAAATTGTTCGATCGTTTCGCTTGCTTAAACTTTAATAATTGATTTCTACCCACTTTCATAACCCATAACATTAATTATTGTAAAAAACATAAAAAATATAACAAATAAAATAACTTAATATATAAAAATATATAAAAACATATAATGATCACATAATATAATAATAATTTGTATATTTTAAGATAAATATATAATAATAAAATAAGAATACAAATTACAATATTTAAATAACAAAATCTAATTTTCTGTTCGTCTTTGAAAATCTTTCTATTACTTTTGTAGTGTCGATAGGTATATTTCTATGAATATTCATTAAATCCAAACCTGTAAGTCTTTTCTGCGTTATTTGACTCCTCAGTCATGTTTTTAACCTGATGTAACATTAAGTATTTTTCAGAAAGCAATAAGCAAACGGCTAAAGAAGTTATGTTTAGTGTAAAGCAAAAAAGGTGGACAAATTTATAAAAATATCAAATAATTAAATAAATTAATCAATTAAATATCTAAATTATATTACCTGAATAAAGTAATACTGAATAGCGAAAATTAAATTAATATGATAATAATTTTAACTAGTTATGTCATAAATAATAAATAGTTGTAAAAAAAACCTTAACTAATTTTGCTAAACACGGGTAAGTATAGACTAAAGAGTACATTATTGTTGATAAGGGTTCAGAAAAATATTGCATAAGATAGTTTTTTTTAGTTAATTAGATTTATTGCCAATCAAGCTAAAAATTAATTTCATAAAAAAGCATGAAGAATTAAGTTTAACTTTTTTTCTTTCTTAATTTATTATTAATTATCTATTAATTATAATAAAATAAGTAAACACCTATACATGAAACATATTCAACAATGTCCAGGGGGGAGGCGATCGCCCTTATCGCCCCCCCCCCCCTTGTATACGCCCTTGCTTCTATAGCAGTATTTTGCGGATATACACGATATCATTATGATAACCGTGTATTTTTATGTAGTTTTATTTTCGCGAATTCATCAATAAATCATACTTGAATTAAATAATAAAACAAACGCTGTCGGTACATGACATAATATTATATTATTTACATTATTCAAATTATCTTCTAATGCATACTTATGATGTATCACCACTATCTCAGTGGCAGGTATATGTTTTATGGTTTTTATGTGTACACAAAATAAACGCATTATATGGTATACCAGTAGCTACGTACACCCGGACGTATTCTTATCATTATATACATTTAAAATTGATTCCAGTTTGTTGGGAGTACCTAACGTAGATAACGTCACACCTACACGTGTTTTCGATTTCAATGTATTTAACATAATAATAATACGAGTACATTGCCAGAAAAACGTCGAAATAAAGATTTTGGTGAATAAAATTCATTTATTAATGAGTTTGAGGGTTGAACGGCTAATAAATCAAGCCAAATAATCTACGTAAGGTGTATTATCATTCAGGTATAGATATTATATTTCTCATTGCAGCTGCTAGTAAACAATTTCGATTACACGTGTGATTGCAATAGAAAATTAGAACCCTTATATTCACAATAAAATAAATAAATGATATCGTAAACCGAACGCTTCTCCTTTACTCCGTTGATCGCGTGCACAGAAGCAGTGTTAATAATACCCAGTTCAATACCTAGACGGACTGCGAGTACCTTGACCGACATTTCAGGTTTTGACTCGATAGGTTATGATTTGATATCATTATCAGTGATGATTATGATGCGTTATTCGCGCTTAAAGCGTAAACAAAACCGTTTATTTTATTTCACCAAGGCGTTACGTGTACGATTTGGCGAATTCTGCATTATATTATGTATTTATTATGATACGAGTATTATGCATATAATTTAATTTATTTCCGTACGGCGTGCGTTTATTGCTACACGCGTAAGCGGTATATTTTGCACAACACTTACCGTTGTGTACAGTTTTTGGGGATTTTGAGTTTATGTACTTTACCGCCTACACGCTGTAAATAATTATATTATGGATTATTGTGTACATAAGACTACGTGTATCCGTTGTTGTCGACCCAGAATTCGTATACCATCGATCGACGAAAATCGTACCATATGCACCACGTTGTTGCGACATTATTACTATTATTATTGTTATTGTTATTGCGATATTTATTATTGCGTTATTAGATAATAGATTTATTTCATTTATCATACGTACCTCTACGCATGTCCAAACTTTTCGTTAGTTATGCATACGAAACGGATTAGTAGAATTAGTATAGTGTTTGAAAAACAAATTGATACGCACACGCGACTAAATTTATTTTAATCGTATTGTCGTTATCATTTTAACGATACTATGGACTTCTATGATCTTTATTGATTTCACATAGTTGATGTTCGATAAGAACGATTAAAGGATATAGAACGTTGTGAGTCATTAAAATTAGTATTAAATTATTTCAAACGTCGTGAGTCGTGTGACCTAACGAAATTACGAGTGGCAAATATGGTCTCATCGAGACTAAACAACAATATAATATGCGTGAAGATTCGAAAAACGATCTTGCCTGGGGTTGCCATACGTCCTGGTTTGGCCGGGACAGTACCGATTTTGAGTATGGCGTCCCGGTGTCCCGATGATTTGTTTCGAGACAGCCAATTGTCCCGGAATGATTCTTTAATAATGAATGTTTGTATTTTATTAAACTCTAGTTCAACCAACCATAATATTATTGTCATGATACAATAAAATGTTGAATAATTTACTCACTAATTATTCTCCCAACTAAATGATTATTTGTTTTGTCGAATACGTTCTTCGTATTGTTGTTTCCACATGATAGTTGTAATTATCACTAAAGGAATCGACCATTAATTAATATTTTGTCAGTTGTAATGAGCTAATCACAGTAGCCATACTATAAACAATATTTCTTTCAGACTTTCTATCCAGTTAGGAGACGTCGCAGTAGTAAATGATTAATATATAAATAAATTTTTTTAAACGAGAAAAAAATTGTCCCGGTTTTCGTCGAATTATATATATATTATATAAAATATGGTAACCCTAATCTTGCCTACTTGTTTATAGTAAATGATTTTTCACTACATCAGCTAAAAAACAACATAACATGTGTAATGAACGTGTATAAATAGGCTAGGACTCGCGCGTGGACAATAACTCGCAAAGCCCGAGCAGCCATCCATCGGTAATTGTTTTACACGGTTAAAATAATAATAATAATAATAATATATGCACGCACGTAGAATAATATAATATATTTAGTAAATATATTTAGGCTCGGAAAAACGTGTAGGCCGTATTTTTGAGATTCTGCCACAGTATGAACAACGGGCCATTCAACACGTGATCTGCATTGGTATAGTGCGACGCGTCGTTCGATTCGTTTAAAATTAGCATTCTCGTTTTTCATATTATTATACTACAGTGTAATTATTTTTTCGAAAATCCGACACGTAAATCCAGAACAACTGATCGGCTCTTAATTTAATTAAAAAAAATAATAATAATAATAATAAAAAATTAAGTAAATTGCCGGGTACTAACAAAATTAAATCTTATATCCACATCCTAAATATATACATGCCCACACACACACATATATATATATATATATATATATAATGGGTTGTAAAGTAAGGACACGATAAAAACGAGCGATGTATCTCTCTTTGTTTTATGTAAAAATATGTTTATTTTATTTTCCTTAGCATATAGTAGTGGTCGCTAACTGTCGGTTCGCTTTAAAATTAAAAATAACAAATTTTATTAATAAACCATTGATGAATTCTATATTGAAAACTATCAGCTACATTTTTACACAAGCGTCAAACATCTAATAGGTATTTTATTGTGTCTGTTATCTATAACTATTCCTGTTGAGCTTCAGATGAAAGTAGTATATTTACAGTCACATGTTCATAAAAACTCGTTTAAATGATGATCTTTACATTTTTATTTTTAAATATCCTCCATAGTATTTAAAAATTAGAAATATAGCTACAAAATAGTTTAGCTTTATTAAATAAACATGTATATATGAACAGTTATTTTTCTATAAAATAAATATGAACCCATACCGGTAACGCTTAACAATCGTGTTCTTACATTTATTAATTAATTTTTTTTTTTTTTCAATAAACCATTCAAATTTTAAGTTGTTCTCTGGCTCGTAAAACATTTTTAAATGTAGCCCAAGAGTCCAAAAAAATAGATTGTCGATCACTGACAAATAATATAATTACATCATAAAACACATCCTGTAGCTCTCCGTGGTTACCATAGTTTAGCGTGAAATATCATTGAATATCATTATTAGAGAACTAAAAATTTCTGTGACTCACAAGTATTACGACATTCTAAGAATTAAAAAATAATAGGAAGGTTGCCGAATGATATATAATTCAAAATTAAATAAAAACGGTGCAGGCGCTTGTTATAAAAACAACTGTATTCTTACACTGCACCTCGATATATCTGTATGATATTAAAATACATATTATTAAACAAACACAATGTTACTGGTGTATACTTAGTATGAAGTGAAATCATCCGGCGTGACGTGCACTTCTTTATTTATTGTTATTTAATATTCGCACGAATGCAGAGACAGAGATTAAACGGATGAGAGAGATATTGTGTTATTTTTCAGTGTATTATTAGCATTGAAACTTTATATTTTATATTCTTTTAAACAGGTATTTAAGCGGCTTTGTTTGTTTTTGTAAAATCCATAAACGATGAAATATAAATATATGTTTATACATGTATTTGAATGTACACACAAGTAAATTACGACTTCGGAACAAACGAGAGAAGCTATTGGTCTTACGACGGCTTATTATTTAATTCCTAAAGGAGACCGAATGCAGTTGGTTTTAGAACAATGCGTTTTTATTGGGAAACACGCAGTAACTTTCATGTATCTCTGTCACTATATAGTCTACGTCTTCAACTCTTGATATGAAACACATCCTTGATCTTCTATAATCTGACTTATGTAATGCATTTTTGGTCTTCCACTAGGGTTTTTCCATCGATTGTTCCTTCTAAAATTAGTATTAGCAATCAGCCCATAATGTCTTAAAATATGACATATTAATTTATTTCACCTTTTCTGTATACTCTTTCGTATTGATTTCCTTTCCGATACCCTTTCTATAACTGTTTTTTTAGGATTGAATAAATGCACTAAAAGATTTGGTCTCTGCATTTGTCTATCGCTATTTTTAATTGAAAACAGGTGATTCGCGGAAATCGCGAGATTTTCAGGCTACTTAAAAATAAAAACGAGCAGCAATAAAAATCAAATAGAGAGTTTTATTATTTTTTTTATAAATTCAAAAAATAATTATAACGTTGATGGTTATATTATTAAAACGCAATCAATATAAAAAACCACCACGAGTTACATGTATTGTAATATTCGATTTCAATTTAGATTATAATATGGATATATAATATTTTAATTACAGTTTACAATATTTTTTAAACTACGTCATATGGGTGCAATTATTCTAACGTTGTAAAAATTATTAAAGTTTGTGATAAACTCTATTGAAAAATATTTAAAACTATATAAAGCTATATAAATATTTTGAATGAACACATTTTTTCTCTTTGTTAATAAAGTGAAACTTATGATCGAAAAAAAGTACTCAAATCACCAATATCCTAATACAATAGAATTTATGATTTGGTTATGCTTTCGAGATTTATATTGATACTAAATTAAAAGGAATTTATTATTTGGTATTTAAAACGTTATTTCACAAGCATTTGCTCGATAGTAAATAATTTCAAGAAAACACTTGGAAATCATACCGACAATAATATCAGTTTATATCTAATTTTTAAAAATAAAAAAAATGTTTTTACATTTTCTATTCTTGGATGTACATAATATTTAATTATAGTTGAAATTTTAATATTATATTATTAGATATTTAGATGACTTTGTCCGATCTGCATCATTAATGATCCTTCCATAAGCGAATGAAACGTCGTCTATATTCACGTATGAGGAATAAAATTTAAAAATAAAAATTCAAGGGTACGATGGAGGTGCTAATATGTTGGGGCTATGTAAAAATACAAAATTATGCATTTATACTTATATCAATAAGTGTTTTTTATAAATGTAATGTAAAAAAGAAAAATGTTGGCCCTTCCCCTAAATAAAATCCTAGATTCGCTTCTGATTAAGGTTGTTATCAAATAGACTTTGTAGGATATGTCAAGAGGTGGTTTTTCTTTTTTGGCACATCCGTTATGTCGTCAGCACATTCTAAACGAAATACATTATGTAATACGTAATCTATCATTAGCGATACGTATATGATAAAATATCACCGAAGGTCCGAGGAGGACTTCAGAAGTTATTAACACGGAAATATTGAATTATCCAGCTCAAATTAATGTTCGGAAGTAATTCTATATTTCTTATTGTTTTTCAGATTCCAAACGAAGCGACAAATGAAGTATATTGGGCTTACGATAATGTTTTTTTTTGGTTTTCGTGCATCAATTTCTAACATCGGAAATCCGATATAGCGCGAATACTTTAAATCAATTTCTAACACGGTTTTCTACGTATGATTTTTTCGATAAAATAGAAAAACTCGAAACATTTTGAAAATTAATCGTACAACTATAATGTGTTTAGTAGATATTCATTTTTCAGCTGATTAGAGTTTCGTCCCAAATAGGCACGTATGGACTATTCAACTACAGCTATTTCATATATTGTTTGCCCATTTTTCGAACGTGCTAAAATTACTCATTGATATAATAAATACGCATTTCTTCAAAGAAAATGTGGTGGTTTTTATTTTGTCTTACAACCGGTGTAAAAATATCGTTCGCGTACAATATGATTCAAAGTCGTCCCGAAAATCTTCAGAAACGTGTTCAACGGGATTCCATTCACGGGTGTACGTAAACTCGTGATCTGTGCACTAATTTGTATACAGAATTAGTGACGTACGTTCAACCTACTTGGAGGGGGGGATGAGAATTTTATTATATATATAGTTTTAATGTCATTATCGTCTATTTTTGTACTAACTCGGACGAAAAAAATTAATGTTTTTCTGATTGCATCAAAATTGTCAAAAACTACATTTTGTACACATGTTAAAAAAATTCATAAGGTGCATATTTTTCATGTTTTCGGTATTTTTTTTTCGTCCTTTGGGGGTGTTAATCCCGATCCGAACTTCCCCTTCCCCCTTTTGAACGACACTGTGTGTGTGTGTAGTTGCCGACCGCATGACAGACGCGCGTGCGTTCCGATCTTGGTCAAAACGCAGCAGTCGCGCACGACGCGCAAGCGCACCTCCTCCACATCAAGCGGTACGACCAGCACGTGCGGCGCGAATTGATTGTAACGTTTTTTGTAAGGTTAAATTCTATTTTAACGGCCCCCGGTCTGGCAAGCGAACACCACATTCGTTCAACCGGTGCGCAGGTATCGTCTATGAATAGACATATCCACTGGCTATTTGTTTCGTTTTATTTTTTACCAATCCGCTCACTTGTCAATCACTGCGCGGCCGTGTCGTCGCACCTCAAATGACAGTCGGCCGTGTATAGAGTTACCCGTTAAGCATCCGAAAACAATTATAACTGCCATTTTTGGACATCAGGTCCGGGTCGTTGCGCTCCCGCGCCAGGACAAAACGCTCGAAAAACCATGTCGCAGAGGATACGAACGGCAACGAAACATGTTCCAATCGTGCTCGACGATGACAAGAGCGCCGCAGCGTGCGTCCGTGCGGCGTCGTCGATAACTATCGTTTTTTCGGAATATGTCGATTTTTCCCGCCAATCAGATCTATTTATCTACGCGGACCCGTGCGCTGCTTTTCATGCCGGATCGGGTGCAATAGACAATAAAGAAATAAACCCGAACACAATTGATTTCAAGGAACGAGTATATATTTTACACGTACTCGTATGTACTTACAGTTTTGGTTTACTGATTTTATCGTTCGTTTCCATTAAGCTGCTCTACTGCTGCTCGAACTCGTACCTAAGTACTTATGTGCATTTGGTTCGTTATATTTGCCGACGAAAACTGAATAATCGGCAAAAAGCGTTCACGAATTGTACCGAGCATCATACATTTTTTATACGGAAATTGCATAACAAATATGTTTACAAGGTTTATATGTGCGTGTGTATATTTTATGTATCAGGATAGTTTGAACAAAACTCGAATTACAACGCAGCGATATTTCGGCGCCAACAAATCATATGACACCGTCTATTAATTGATTTTTCATACACGAATAAAGAATTTTTCGACCATGCGAATAATTATTAAAATAATAATGTACATTTTTCAGTAATAATGTGTACGCTAAAATTGTTTTTTATCTGCTGACGCGTTTTGAAAAATAATATAGTTCATTTTATACAATATTTATTTATGACTCTATTGACGCGTAGTGTAATAATTATCGTGATATAGTTAAATATTTTTGTCACTTTCTTAATGACTTTATGAACATTTTTTTTCGTAAAATTAAACACAACTTATCACCCGGGAGAAGTAATAAATTCAAAAAAAGTTAAACAAAACATTCAATCTTTTTTCGGCATAACACGTGGTTAAATTTGTTAGTATGTGGTTACTGCATGAATAAAATTAGAATGATTGTAAAAGCAATCAATTTGGTTTAATTGAAATTGTTTACATTTTTCTGCATTTTATCGACTAAGAATATTTCTTTGACATTGATAGGTTTGTAAGTCGTTTCTATTTGAAAGGTATTATTTTTTGTACAGCATCAACATTTACATATGTATAAACATGAATCATTTTAATTAAAATGTTTTCAAATAATTTGCATAGAAAAAAATAAATGCTTTTGATATTAAAATATAATAAAAGTTTCATATTTCTGATGAAAAAAATATTGAACAATTATTTTAAAATCTAAGAAAACTATTCAAAAATGAGTTTGAAAATACATTTATAAAAGAAAGGTGGACACCTTTTCTCACTTCTAATTGTATCGCTCATACAATCCGTGGTGTAAGATGTAGTATATTTTTGTTTTAAAAATTTGAAAAAAATTATTTGATTAGTGTATGTATATAATATAGTGATTTTTCAGTTCACGGAAAGGCTAAATTTAAATCAACAATTTGTTGAAAAAAATAAAAAAATAAAATGTAATCGACTTTAACTAACTTAAAGTTTCACTAAAATAAAATGTCCATAAATAAATGGTTTTACGATCTAACACGTTCGAAGTTTAAGAGAGCGTTATTCGCTCCAGGAGACATTTATAAAAGTAATTAAAACGGTTCAATGCAATCGGTTGTTATAAACTGTAATTTTTTTTATTATAATTTATATTTAAATTCCTTGCATTAGACAGATGTTACATTGTAAGAAATATAAGTATTTAACCTTGTCGACATATTTTATTTACAATAAATATTCAAACAGAAAAACGAGCATCAGTAATGTGTTTAATAATAACGTGGTTTGATAATAATTTGTTTTTTATATCATTTTATATTTGTAACTTTTTATTTGATCAAGTACAAAATTATGCATATTAATTAGTATATATTAAATATAAGTGGATAAAGGGTTGCTTAAAGAAAACGAACTCAAAACAATGCGTAGGATTTCGTTACAAAAATAACTAAACCAGAATAATGTTCTTATAAGTGGGAAGCAGCAACACTTAGTTATAAAAATAATTTTCAATACGATGAGTTCAAGAAAATATTGAAAAATGTGTAACGCTTGAAAAAGAAAATGTTTTTTGGGGAAAATAAACAAATAAACAAACAGCAATTGATTCGATTCATATAGTTGGCAATGTGAACATAAAATCGTTAGTCTCAAAACTTCAGGACCCAAAGGAACTTTCAATTGGAACACATGGGTAACGTATCTATCTCGAAACGTAAGCAACACGCCATGTTTCTGCATCCCTCGTCTATGTAGTACGATGAATACACTGGGATTTAACCGCTTATGGAGTTTATGCGAAATTATATTCTAAAAACTTGATAAGTTTATGTGATTAAATAACTTAGCCGAAAGTGCGTGCCGCCGCCCGTCTATACAGTCCGATAACAACTTTTTTCTTCAGACGAGCTTACGTTTTAAGACGTATTATAAAATATTTATAGTATATATATATATATATGCGATAATAAGAAACGGAACGTCCTTATGATTTTCCGTTCGATATTCATGGCGACCGAAATAACAATGGATAACGATAATAATGAAAAGGGCGTAGGAGTGATGACGGGACTTCATAATTATGCGGTTAATGTTGTCTTTCAGATGATGGTATTGTCGATGGATGATATCTTGACAACGGGTCTGAAAGAATGAACCGCGTTTTTATCAATAATTTGAAGTATATTACATGAATAATTTCCTACAGTTCTCTCGTAGTTCTGGCTTAAACTACGGGTGTCCAATCGAACCAAACCTAAACTTCGAGTAACCGGAACGCCTTGACGTGTGTGACTGCACGCTTTATGCGTGAGGATTTTAATAAGTTCAGTTCGAGTGACAAATTTCAGGATATACAAACTAACCGATCTAACAGCGAATACCGCAGTGTTCTACGTGCGACGCGACTCTGGCATACTATATGATAAAAACGAATTTAAAATTCAACATTTGTGGAACTATCAGCGATTCTTGGGACGAGCGTCCGTACTTCAAACGAATCTTGGTGCACGACTACGCGTGTACACTCGAAGGGGATGAAAAGTAATTCGAATCAACGCGAGAGTAAATACGGCCGTTTGGTAACCGCGCGATGTATCCTAGTTAAACCCAAACTTACCGCATTGATTCACCGCGACAAGCCAAAGTTTTTAAAAATGATCGAATCGTTCATCAACCGCAAATATTCAAATCGTATTATACGGTTATACGATTATACGGGAAATTCTCGACGAAATGCGCCATGACATCGCCACTACTATTGTATACGAAAATCAATAATATTGCTGCTTCTTTTCACCTATTGTTTCGATTGACATATACAAATATAAACGCATGTAATGTGCAAAGAACCTTCTGATGCATACACAACCAATAGAAGTTTTTTAATTATCGTGCTTGCAATCAATTTCAATAATTGTGATATAACTGCTTTATCGTTTTCTTGCATACTATAACATAACCTTGTACAGAGCTTTGCTACTTTATATATTATTCATATAAATAAAAACATATTAATTCACATTGATTTTTATACTGATTCTAGTATTACTAGTATATCTAAACTTAAGTACATACGTTTATATACGAACTATAGTCATTTTATATAATATAGACATTTGTATTTAAATTATTTATATGTTGCGACAAAATATTTCTACAATTTTTTAAATGTTTTTTTGTTGACAATATAATTGTATAATATTATTTATTTATTTTTATAATTAGCAGTTTTTTACTTAGTATAAATAATTTTCAACGGAAACTCTTCAACATTTTCAGTATCGAATTACATTATTTCTTCAAGTTAGAAAATAAAACCACAAGGGTTCTACAATCACAAAAATCCTCTTATCCCGAATTTTCCATCATTAAACAAATCTCAGGTAATCCGTTCGGATTCCCTGAAAGAAACTATAATACAAGAACCTACGCTCTTCTTAAGCCATCTCATTCTTGCAGGGATATTTTCTTGTCATGTTAACACATTCACTAATTCTTTTACATCTTACGTAGTTGTATAAACGAATTACGAATACTTTTCTTAATAATAATATTAATGATCATAATTTACAAACTACTATTTATACTCAATTGGTTGTCATAAAAAATTGAAATAATATTAATCAAACTATCATCACGAATAGACACTTTAACATGCCCATTTATCTCTCATTTTGTGTGCAATATTATCAATATCAAAAATACTATTATTAAGTACTAATAATAGTTTCCATGCATTAATTTTAAATTGAATCATAAAGTTAAATTATGTTAACGGTTATGTATAAAAGTTTTATATATTACTTTTAAATAAATAAAATAAAATGTTCAGTTCCTAGTATTTAAGATATTGTTGTTTGATTTTAAGTAAAAAGTATTAGAAGAATACATTTGATGAGTTATGCTATTCCACACTATGTCTGTAATTTGTCCTTTGACCTTATTGAGATTGTTTTTTTGACTTTCAAAAATTGAATT
This sequence comes from Sipha maydis, assembly GCA_034509805.1. Lineage (NCBI taxonomy): Eukaryota > Metazoa > Arthropoda > Insecta > Hemiptera > Aphididae > Sipha > Sipha maydis. The sequence continues at coordinate 48,098 of JASXSY010002668.1, forward strand.
ACTCTGTTTATGATTAATACATTATCTAAAATCAGGAGAAAGAGTTATAAATAATATTTCAAAATTAATAATGAGTATAAATTAAAAACATTGATAATAATAAGGTCAATTTTGTTAGTTTAATGAGATGATACTTCTGTAACCTACTCTTAAGAAGAGGTTTATATGGCGAGACATTTTGTTTAGAGATATCTATACGAGATATCATATAAATTAAACCGTTTTTTGTTTGTTTTTTTATTAATCTTATAAGTAGAACTAATTTTTGTAATGGATAACAAATTTTAATGAGATTAAATTGTAATGTTCAACTTGTTTTGAACTCCTTTTAAATATTAAAATCAAACTTTAAGCTAGACTATATAATTAATGAGATTTAATACATTTTTTAAAATATAGAATATAATAATTATGATGTATAACAATTAATGTTTAATAATTTATTTGTAATATATCTCGATTTGTTCAGTTCTAAAAAGATTAAGGTATTATGAATACCAATTTGTAGTTTTTTTTTAACCCAACAATATTTGTGTGACATGGATTATAATTACATTTATTAATTTATCTAGTTTTTTCCAGTCCAATTATAGTAATGCATTTGTCGTCCATTGGTCGTGATTATTTTCTATTGGGTAGTGAAATAACAGTCTATAGAAACAATTCCGTGGAGTTAACTCTAGAAGGTCACATGAATTCGATAAGCCATTTAATATTTATCAAATAGTTAAATAAATGTTTTTTATTTTTTTTTTCAGACCATGTTCTAAAAAGGACAACGTCATAATGTTAATCCATCGTTTTTTCACCACGGTATTATTATCAGTAAACTACCTCGTGTGTTTCTTTGATCAAACAGATTATCAGCAGTGAAGCGAGCACGACCGAAAACATAATTTGCAAAACAGGTCGCTAAGAATTTTGGTCCATTACATGCATACTGTCATGTAATTCAGGATCGCATGATTGCTGGTCACGTATGATGTGGTTTTTTAATTGTTTTCACAAGTAAATCTGTATTTATAAACACGCATTATAATTTTAAATTATTAGTTTTAAAATTAATATTGTATTGCCTAGGCACTGGTATTAATAAATTAGTAAAATAAAAAAAAATATTTAAATACATGTGAAATATTTCTATTTATACTTCAATACTATTTCCTAAAATGTTTAACTTTGAGTTACTGTTAATTTTTCATCGGAAGGTATAGTTCGGGTACTTGCATAGTTGGTTATATTGTAAGATTTTTTTTGACCAATGAAATAAAATTGTTTTCTATTTACACGGAAAAAATTCTCTCGAGATTTAATTTTATTAACAAAGTAATGTCCTTCAATCAATTTATTAAAAAACCCTTCTGTTTCCCTTGTAGACATTGTGTAACATTACTGTTGATTGAATATATTTCCATGTTGTCTCAGGGAATTATTCTTAGAAGTAATTATTTTTCAAATTATTTTTCACTGAGCATCATGCAAATAGTAATATTTTAATTCAAAATTAATTGTCATGCTGCATCATGATGAAGATTTTTAGAAAATAAATCTAAAAAAAAACCAACGTGTGTACTAGATTAAGGTTACAAGCATTATGGTAAAATTTCTGTAAACGCAATTTGATAAAAAAAAAAAAAATCTAATTGCTTTATGACGAATATTAAAAGAAATATACGTACGTTGACAGATACTGCATCCAGACGTCTCATTTATCTGCATTTGTACGCTGCAGTGAAAACGTACCTTTAGAAAAAAAATCCACCGTTTTAAATTTAAATGTTATCATTATTAATCTTGTTGTATTCCATATTCACTTGGTCCTTATTTTTATACTACTCACCAATATTAAAATATTATGCCATACGATTTTATGTTTATTATTCTATCTGTTACAAACCGCTTCCCTTCAACATTCGATTTTGTATGATGTTGGTCTCTATGCATTTTTTGAACACACAGTGCATTGAATTTATTTTCGTTGCATATCCGGGTTAAGATTATTCCTTTTTGTGTTGTTAGTCCCTTGATATTTGACGAGATCATTATCAGTGCTAGCCCTGGAAAAAACTTTTTCATATCCGGATTGTTGTTATGTTGACCGGATTTGATAGGATTGGTCGGCGAGAAAAGGTTGAAACTGCTATGAAAAGACAAAAGATCGTTTTATAGGGTTCATCCATAGTTTCTTGTCGTTACCAATTTATGGAGAACCATAACTTGAATAACAGTAGCATGCAGCCGTACCAAAAAGAACATGTATAAATGAGGCTTAGCTGAAAATGACAAATGTGAATGCGGAAAAATTCAGGATGAAAGACATGTTTATGAGTGCCCCAATCTTAATACTGAACACACAAATAAAGATAAAGAACAAATGAATGATAATGACACACAGCTGAAAAAATATTGGAATGGGAAGTAATACATAAAATTATATGTGATAAGCTTCTATGATCGATACACGCATGTATAATAATTATATAACTAATTTTTCTATTTTTTTTTTTTTTTTATGACCAAAATAAATAAAAACTCTAATTATTGGTTCTTATGTATTGTCATCACTAGAATTTAGTCATTACTCATCTTCAGAGTCACATGTGAATGCGAAGTATGAGTATTATTACAAAAGATCAAATTTAGATTACAAAATTTGATCAGGACATACTTAAACACCACGCCCATAGATGTGAACTTGTATAAAAATAGCAATAAAAAATAAATTTAAGTTAGGGTTAGATTTGATTTTCCCGTCAGTTAGAAAGATGCTGGTGCAGTGATTTATTAAATATCCTAGCAGAAAATCGCACGAGGGTTCTGACCCTGAACAGTCTCCCCGTCGTAACCATCATGTTAATATTCTCCACGTTATCATATTTGCTTATTGTACATATGTTAAAGATCGTAAATTTTGTATTTTATTAACAAAAAAAAATAAAAAAGTTAACTAATGTTTATTACCATTTTTCAAACATTTATATACACTGCATGTAGACAAAATCTACTGTAGTTCCTTATAATAATAATAAAATAATAACAATATATTAATTTTATTTATACATACGGTGATCTCCGTAGCTTGTAATAAACATTTTTCCATAATAATGTTGCGTTTGTACAACAAAAACGAACAAGTTTTCAAAGTAAATGATTATTGTTGACTAAAAGAAAAAAAAAATTATCAAATATTTTACTCTATTATTACAACACGTGCAATTGGGATGGTTTACTTGTGTATTAGTATAATAAAGTTTGAATTAATTTATTTGATTACGACTTACATTTGATAATCGATGTACTTGTGTTATTATAGTGGTTAACGCACGTTGATATGTTTTATTTGAGACTGAAATTACCTAACCTGCAGGAACACTTGACACGCACGTAGTGTGTGCTTTTCCTCAACAATTATTTAACAGTCAATAATTAAAACAAACAATCTAATATTTATTCAACCGAATATTTTAAGAGTAGGTATATATAAATATATGTATATATTTGTGCATTGGTATTAAAATAAATGAATATCGCTATTACCGTTCTAAAATTAAAAACCAAACACTTAAATACTCGAACACCAATAAATATTAAAACAATTTTCATAAAAATGAAGAGACATTATCTGTACAGATTATTTAAACACACATATGGCTTGTACACTTTGTACGTATACGTATCCTACAACGTGAAACTGTTTTATACTCTCTAAATAAAGATTATATTTATATATATATATATATATATATATATAACTCTCATAATATTCGAATGTTATTTATTTCGTTAGTTTAAAATAATACCGCATTGTTATTATACGAACTATACATATAATAATTATAAAACGTTAAGCTGTACAGATAATATCTTCAACGTTCTATAAATTATTTTTATATTTATCGGTCCTAAGTGTTTGGTCTTCAATTTTAGAACGAAGATGATGTCATTAATTTATTTTAATACTTATATATATGAGTGAAGAATTATCAAAAATATTTTAAAATTTCATCAAATGTGGCATGTAACCGTAAGTGTTTTCGACCATGTGCTGAAATAATGATTGAAACGTGTAAACGTTCATGTACTCAGTTATACTTAAATTTAGAATTTTGCAATTATGAAGATGTCACTTTATTGCATCATAGGTAAATAATCAATTTATTTCTAGTATCTATGTATACAGCACGATACATACATATTGTATATTATTTATAGGAAAACATTGCAATTACGCTAGCTCGCGTGCAATTAAAACAAAATAAACGTAAAATATAATGAAATTAATTATTATTATTTCTGAAACATGATTAATTCGTGATTTGAATATTGAACAAAACACGTTATAAGATTCTAAATGTATAATTTATTGAAAATGTCACTTTAGTAGTGCAACATAACAATATTATTTTTATTATTATTTAACTTTTATTGATATTAATATTATAACACAATGTGAGTTAATATAAACCGGTGAAACGAATACATTTACCACTGCAGTACAAATATCGTTTGAAATAAGTAGAAACAATAGACGCTTGCTTTAGGCCACGCAATGTATAATTTATTGAAATGAAAATAACCGCGTGGACGTAACATTATTATGACATGTGTGTATACGTAGTGCAGAGCGAGTGTATGTGTGTTTTTAAAATTAAACTAAACTAATTTATAATTTCTTCGTGTGTGATAAAATGCTATAGTAATATAATTCGGTCAGAAAAAAAAGCGATGTACCTTCAACGGTATTTATGTTATAATCGGCCATAGTCGTCTGCACCTATTACTCAGCGAGTCGGACGTGACCCAAATACTGTGTATGGGTATGGATTATTAAAAAGTTTCGAGTTCAAACTAAACGTTGTGTGAAAAATTTGCTAATTAAAAAAAAAATTGTTTCATTTTTTTATTTCCAAACAAATATACCGTCGACAGTTTTTGGATACGAACTTAATGAAGAAAAAGTGCACCGTTCGCTGCAATAACTATATACTTGCATGTCTGTGATCGTTACCACAGATGTGGTACCAAAAAAAAAATAAAAAAAATAACTGACTGATGACTACATGAAAACCATGTTGGTTTGAAAGTATAAAGTATTATTAAGTAGATTAACGTCCATCGTTGTTTAAAATATGTCCAATTGCTTCAAAATTATCGCTTTGTGTTATAGTTTTTTAGATTCTGATTGAAGCTAGAAATATATTTATTTTTTTTCGCTAATAATTTCACCAACGACCTTACAATAATTGATATACGATTTGAATATTTCACAACATGCATGTGTATTATATTGCTTTTTATATTTTATCTGTTTTTGTTATTAGTTTGATATAGGTAGGTACTATAATTGTGTTTGGAAAACATGACTATTATATATTATGTGCTTGGGATAAATACAAATCACGTTCGTCCAATCATGTGTCACTGCATTATATTAGTAACTCGAGACACATGCCAGTATTATAATTTACCCATAGGCACATGGTTTTTGGCATCTCGTGCTTACACATGGATTATTAATATACAAACAAAATCATCTTTGTGACATTACGGTTAATCTACGGCAAACAAACACAGTCAAATTAATACTATTCAGACTTGTAAATGTGCTTCACAGCTAGTGTGTTATACATGTCGTATCATGTACAACCAAAATTTATGTAAGCATATTAAATATTCAAAAAACATATTGTATGGCAGCTACAGTTATCTCGTGATAGTTCGTTCCGATCACTGATATATCATATAAAATACTGATAGCATGAGTGTTTTAAGTTTGAAATGCTTAATTATTTATAGGTATAATGAATTATTATGTATTATATTATTGTGTTTCAATATAAAATATGCTAGTTGCCTTTTTTTCTCGAATTACAGATCAATAATTAATAATAATATATTTAATAATATATTTCAATAATATTTATATAAAACATCTACCTGCGACCGTATATTAGAAGGCATTACAAATAAAATTAATAAATTAAATATTTCCAACTAAGGAAGAACAATTAAGGAAAAACAGTGATCTTCTTCAATAATTACTTGTTGACAGAAGGTTGTAGTTTTTTAAGACGATTTTTTTTAAGAGATATTCGACTGTATAATTATTATAATTTTTAAAATCGTCTTAAAAAACTACAACCTTCTGTCAACAAGTAATTATTGAAGAACAACATTGTTTTTCCTTAATTGTTCTTCCTTAGCAAGAAATATTTAATTTATTAATTTTATTTGTAAAGCCTTCTAACGTACGGTCGCAGGTAGATGTTTTATATATAGACTTCTAGACTTGAAAAAGGTATTTGATTCAATAAATCATGATATTCCTCTTACAGTCCTTAAAACTACAGGCTTTGGTGAGCCTTTTCTAACCTGCTTTAGATTATTCCTTTTTAATATATATCAATAGGTTAAAGTACAAGGTACTAAATCAAATTTATTTATGAACTCAACTGAATTCCTCAAGGTAGTTTCAAGACTCTTAATACATTTTTAATTCAATAGTCATTGTGAATAAGTTACTACATAGTTATCTATGCTATAATTAATGTATTTTAGACCTATATAATTTTTAATTACGCAGTATTCGGTATTATAATTGTGCGTTAAGCGCCATGTGCAAAAAACACAAGCACTATCGGAATAACAATAAACAGTTTAAAGGAAATAACCTTTTATTGTTTTGTTTTTAACTATATCGTTTTAAGTAGTATAGATAATAATGATATAAACACACAATACACAAAAAAATTTATAATAACTCCGATCGCCATAATATTATTAAGATTTTCTCCGCTTATCATAATAATTGTAAATTTTGTCTCGTCTCAGAAATATAATAAAATATTGATATGATATTCTTACTACGCATAATAATTATGCACAATAATATTTCTTACAATGTATTTAGATAAACATTTAGGTAAATATAGCCTATATCTTTCTGGCGATAGTAAAAACAAAGTTCAAACTTGGAACGGTATACCGCATCGTATACTTCTACACATTCTGTATAACGTGCACGTGTTACATGTACGTGGTGTGTAAGTAAAGATTACCGATCGGATATAGTGTATGTATTCATGTGCGCACCCTAGTTTAAAAGGGTGGAGAGGGCGTGAGCTTTTAATTACTGATACATTTTCGCTGAGAAAGATCTATAATAAACCGTTGACAATAGCATCAAACAAGTGCGTAGGATGTTTTCCTGGTGTTTTCAGTGGGCGATGGGATTTTAGGTGCTCGCGTCTATTAATCTATTTCTGACGGGATACATTTACATATATACGTATATTTGTATACACCATTGTGTAATGAATATATTACAAATGACAGAGCAATCCATTCGACGTAACAAAAGAAAAAAAAATATCCTTAGCAAAGACTTTTTTTCTCTACTCAAAGAAAATAAAAGTGTATAAATACTTTTTTTTGTCTGCTATCTGTCCGGTCACATTATAGCAAAATTAGTTCATGAAAGCTAAGTTATTCAGGATTGTAACGAATAAAAACAAATTCTTCTTAATTCTATAGATACGAAAAGGTATAATATATTATGCTATTTGCTTAATCTGATTTGTATATACTGCAACACAGTTCAACGATTGGTACTAACACGATGTTATTTGATTTCTACACTCGAAACCAATACGTGGTCATTTTGAAGTTGTAACAGTTAATTTAATTATTAATTATATTTTTTAATTAAATTTCCCGTAAGCATAATGTTTTGTTAAACACTACAAAGTTGGCTTTTTATTTGGAAAAAATCAAATAATAAATGTCCAATACATGTCAATACATCCGATTTAAATATAGATAATAATGATATTTAATAAAAATAAAAATTAAATCAAAATTCGTTTAACCTCCAATCGTACATGGATAAATAGTAAATAATAAATAATATTTTACTACATGTATTTCGCGTACACTGCGTATATAAATTAACTAATATTTATAACATTTTTTTGAGTAGATTCAAATCTTATCGTTATGAGATCGAACTTAACATTTACAGAATTTATAATTAATTTTATGAATCCATGCCTGATCGAACCTTTTACATATTTTATTCAACTTGAATCCTACCTTTTTTCTACAGATCTAATTGTATGTCTTATAAGTAAATAAATAATAAAATACACAAATTCCATTACAGGTAGGTTTTTATGTATGTATACATTATATAATAATAACGTAGGCATGAGTGCGAAATATTTAGTAGTTGAAAAAAACATCACAGTTTATTAGCAAATTCATTTGACCAATCATCTGTTCTTATTCTTTTAGGTTAGAACTATCGAGTGTTGTATAAATAATCGCGATTATTAATAACTTCTTAATGTCAATAAGCAATATAATTCAAGGTCCGGCAAAAAGACCTCCCATATTTTAAAAGGCAATTACAAATAAATAAACAATTTAACAGAACAATTTTATTAAATTTTTTAAATTAAATACTATGCCATTTTACATAAAATAAAATAATTACTTAGTTTTAAACATTATATCCGTTAAATATTGTCCTCTATTACTAACACATTAACGAAACCTATTCTATTGCTCGTCGAGTCATTTGTGGTGTAATGGCTGCCACTTCCTGAGTGATTACCTCCTTAAGTGCTTCCAAAGATGTTGAGCGATGAGTGTAGACTTGGGCCTTTAAATATCCCCAAAGAAAAAAATCACAAGGTGATAAATCGGGGGACTTTGGTGGCCAGGTCATGTCTCCTTGTAAAGAAAGAAGATGTCTTGGAAATATCTCTCTCAAAATGGTTAGTGAATGCCACGAAATGTGTGCTGTGGCTCCATCTTGTTGGAACCAGACTTCTTCGTGGTTCCTAGTAAACTGATTTAAGTTTGGTCGGAGGAAGGTCTCAATCATAAGACAGTAGCGATCCGCATTAACTGTAACTTTTTGCCCATTTTCTTCGAAAAAATACGGACCTAACACACCAAATTCAGCAACAGCACACCAAACTGTCATGTAGGGGTTGTGAAATGGTCGTTGATAAATTTCTTGAGGGTTTTCTGTTGCCCAGTATCGGAAATTTTGTTTATTCACAGTTCCATCCAAATGGAAATGGGCCTCGTCAGACGAAATTAAAAAGTACCAACGGGAGTGTTTTTAAGAATATCTTCACAAACAGCTCTGCGAGTTTCAAAATCTCTCTCACTTAATTCTTGTGTGATCATCATTTTGTAAGGATGCATATGAAGATGTGTGTGAAAAATTCGTCTTACACTCCCACCAGACAATCCAATGTTAGGAACGCCTTGGAAATTTCTAGATAGACGCACTAACACGTGCCATATTATCCGGCGTTGTTGCGGTTAAAGGTCGGCCAGACGATTTCTGCACGACGGGCGCAGAACCCGTTGCTCTAAAGTTTGATAACCAAACTTGAATTGTTTTTCTATCCGGAATAGGATCATGTCGGCCAAGTTGAAATCGAAAGCGAAATGCTCGCTGAGTAGTAATCGCAGAACCACCATTACGGTTATGATCCTCTACGACAAACGCGCGATGCTCACCGTGCCACGCCATTATGATTACTGAAAATGGCACGTAGACCTCTATCTATCTATACCCAGTATACCATTTTATCTATAAATAGCTTTAAATATAAACGTCTAAAAATACGGGAGGTTTTTTTGTCGGACTCTGTATAATACGTATAGTATTGCTCCTCCATACATAAATTAACAAATGGAAAATTATAGTAATATTAGAAATATTTTAAGTAGTCTAAAGTGGCCTAAAGGGAAACTTGAGTACCATATCCCCCCTTGTATCCATGTTTGATTTTAAGTAATACTCGTTTATATATACAGGGTATTTCTAGAATGTATAAGAGTATATGTGTATTCACCGTAATTGTCCAATGAAGATTTTTTTTAAAATTATTTTTCTATCTCCAAAATCTTTGTTTATTTATAGAATATTATTATAAATATAAAATAAACACTCTAGTTGTATTTTTTGCAAAATTCTCATACGAATCGAGGTGTCGCACTGTTTTTGCGTTGATCGCGAGCTTTTTTCATGCTCGACTCACCGATTATAAAAAAAAAAAAATGGTGGTGACACATTTGAATGTGAACATTAAATGACAAATAGTTGTTATAGTTGCTTGTTATCAGTTGACATACATGATTAGTTAATACAGTTTTTTATATTGTAGACTAATAGAAATGAAAAATATAATATAGTATTATAATAACAACATTTGGATTTACAGAGTTTTGAACTATCACAATTATTACCTAATATTTAAGCCATGAATTTCATTAATAAAATGTGTTAACTTGCATCGGTAATGTCATTAGATAGAAATAAAATATTTTAATTATTTGTGTATTTAGACTGAAATTCCAGTTTTTAGATAGCATGCTAACATAATTATGACTATTTTACAGTTTAAAAACCGAGATAATTATTCATGTATGTTAACAGACAATAAAGAACTATCGCCACTGTTTTTCTTGTAGTTTTCTCATACAAATCGATATGACACACCATTTTTCTTAAACCGGCGACTTGAGCATTAAAAACGGTGTGACGGTCTTTTATAAAGTTATAATAATTTTATTAAAAAATACAACTAAGGTGATCTTTTTACATTTAAAATAACGTTCTAAAAATAATGTGAATAAACCAAAATTTCAAAAAAATGTTTATTGAACCATCATAATCAGTATACATATATTATTTACTTCTTTCATTTCAGAAACGACCTATATAAATTTACCTCATAAGAGTAAATTTAGTTTCAAAATTCGAATTAGACATTTAAAAATTGTTTTTAAACCTGATCTAACCAATATCTCAGTAATTCGATTTGCTTTCTTTTTCGCATAGAATTTCGAATCGAACCGAGAACCAATAATAAATAAGGCGTACATGTATATGGACGTATATAGACTTTATATCGTCCCATCGCTAACTCCTAATGTATTACGTATTACACATATAATATTATACATCCGATTCCGACCGTATGATGGTATAATACCTTTAAGTCGTCGACTTTTTAGTATGTGTCACTTGACTGGAATAATATTATCTAGTTCACTTATATGTATGTCTAATCGTCTGCGTGACAATAAAACGTTGAAATGTGATTAGACTCTTTAATAAACTCTTTAATAATAGGGAACGTATAGAAGACCCTGAAGAGTCGCACGCATATAGTGTAGTTTTCAAATAGAGAATTCGAGCTTAGAAATGGTTTATCGATCACACCGAGACAGTAACGTAGCCATGAGGGAAGGTTTAAGTAGGTATTCAAACACCCCTTCCCCCTAGTTATATTTATGCAAACAATTTACATGTATATCATAATTGTTTTAGATTTCTATTTCTGATGAGGCTCATATTGGTTAGTATTGGATTATTAGTACCATTTATAATCATAATTCTGGTGTTAGAGAAAGGGAGGGAAAGATATAAAGATAGAGAGAGAGGGAGAAAGAGAGCTTGTGTATAAAACTATCACAGCTATATTGAAATATAAAACAAAAATATAGGATTTAAAAAAAATCCTGGCTACGCTTCTGCTGCATGACACTCGGTTACAATTAAAATGAACATGGTGATACACCTACGTTAGCTGCAGCATATATTATTACATTTTCATTGAAGGCTGATGTGAATTATGAGTAGACAATGCACGAATAAACAGAAGAAATTAAAATTATTATTATTATTAATGATCTTTTTTGACATCAAAATAAAACTTGAGGGATTACAAAAAACAGATTAGAGAAAAAAAACGATTTTTCGGCGTTTTCAAACCGCAAGGAAAAAAATTAATCTGTTAGCATTTGAATCTCTTTTGTATTATTATTATAATTTTTTTAACATTTTTTAGAAGGATTTTTTTGGAAAAATATACCTTTATTTACCTTTATAATTCCGGTATGCATAACAAATAATATTATTCAAATTAACTTTCAGAACAACAAAAATTACAATATAAAATCAAAAATTCCGTGTGTTCGAAGTCCAGGAAATCAATTTAGAACGCGTACACTTGTTTAACCGTTTTCTTCCACTGTTCATTTTCTTTCAAAATGATGACAATTTTTCTCCAAATATTAAAATATTTAGTCAACACCAGTATCTTAGAACTGTTTACTGTATTATAAAATGAAAGTTATATTCAACAACATCATAATGTAAGCCTAACTAATTATGAATATTTTAATTCACATTTTAAAGAACATATTTTAAAAATGAAAAATCGAATTTATTTTTGTGGCTAAATATTCTGAAACAAGTTTAAACTAATATTTATTGTAAAATACAACTTAAAAAAAAATTTAAGGAAAAACGAAGAAAAATTAAAATAATTAATAATTAAATAATTAATTAATAATTTGTTTTATATATTTTTTTTTTTTACAAATGAATACAATGCTACAATGAACATAAATATATAATTATAAAAAAAAAAAAAAATGTAAGTATCTAAAGGTTGTTTTTGACTTAAACATTTTTAATAAATTTTTCCAATTATTTAATTTGTATTAAATAAATATAAACATGACATAATTTTATTCGTGTTATTTAATATCAATAAAAATATTAATATTTTATTCCTAAACGAACAATAGACAATAATGATATCTCATTTTCGGAGGAATATGGTTACGGTCTTTTAAATTACATGGAAAACCACAGTATAATATTTGAATCTTAGTTTCATATTCGTTTAGTGTGAATATATGGAGTGTACAGTTTGTGCACTTTTTTTTTTTTATGCCGGCTTAAACAATAATCGTACTTAGGAAATGCGCAGAAAATATCAAATCAATGGCGCAATAAGCTATACCAAATTCGATGGTCTGCGACAGTCTCATAGAATTTCATAACAATATTGTATGTTACCTAAATAAACGTTAAACCGTCTGTGATGCCATAAATTTTTCACTCGCAGTCGACACTCGTGTACACTTACTTAATATAATACTACATTATCCGATAAATATCTCCAATATATTAAATATGCTCATCGTCTGAAGTCCTGCGTTCGCACTAAACAAAATTTAATAGCACTGCAGTTTAGAATTATTATTAATTGCCGTTAAGATAACGTCGGCTTATGTTTGACGTTGTATTTTTTAAATTTAACTTGCAGCATAGAACTTATATTGCAGAACATGTCAAAGATTTTGTACTTTAAATATAGAGTTTCATTAAAAAAAGTTAATGAAATTTAAAAAATTGAATATTTTCGACATTTATTTTTTATTTTTATTTTTTTGTAGAATATTGATGGACTAACAAATTATGGCTGTTTAAGCATCTAGTATTTAAATATAGTAACTTCTGTGCTAATTGGTATTTTACAAAAAATATTATACGTCTTGCATTTTAAAATAAAAGTATTTTTCTCCTCAACCTTCATAGTAGTGCAAGTTTGAACACAAAATCTAACATAAATGCCACAATACAGGTTTGTTCTTTGTAGCTTTTGTTCTTGTTATGTTAGCTATGTATTGTTTTTGTTATGCTGTACATTATATAAGCAAAGACGATCAAACATATGCCCACATAGTTTGAACAGAATATTTTAGTTTTGGAGTTCAGGTGTGCCGTTTACACGGAAGCACTATAAAATATACTGGAATGTCCACATTGGAAAACTTGATGCGTTGCAAATAAACCATACAACATCAGTACTTCTAACAACAGTTTAAAATAGTAGGCTAAGTAAATTAGGCGATTGCTTTATAGCATTACAGATCATCTAAACTCTTTACCGTCAACGTTAATTATTTCCATCTGCGTTATTTTACGCGTACATCGTTCAGGTCTTCATCTCAACTCGGTCTTAGTTTTCCTTTTTTACGTCTCTTTCAACTAAGTGAATCATCTATCACATTTGTCTTGGGCGGTCTCAACGGTATGATATCTACTATAAGATCGTAGTACACAATCAAAACAACACTCGTAAACACCATATATGAATGGATATAATATATAAACGTTTCAGTGTACATTGCAGCAACCAAGCAGAAAAACAAGTTACTCGAGGAATATTAATTTCTTACGTTTCTCAGAATCAGCTAACATTAATTATAATGAGTATTATATATTTATTCGTACTGTAACTTTGTGTTTTAACTAGCTGCCGTTGTTATATAATCATATAATAGAAACGAAATTGGTTTGATTGAATTCCACTTACACAATTAACAACGCAAGTCGCAATGCGTCATACGTACGGTTAGTAGAAGAAAAAAAAGCAGACCGTTATCTAACCCTGGCATCCAGACGTACGTGGAGTCGGCCAATTGAAATTCTCTTTTCTGACATTTTAAAAAGTACAATTATGTAAGTGTCCGTAGTTATTTTTAATTAATCTATGTTAACTATGCAGTGAGTGGTATTTACGTGCATCGTTTGAAAACACATCTGAATTCCGATCTTGAGCATCTAAGTCGACAGTATTTTTCAGCGCAAATTCGTACTCTTACCCATCGCCGCCCTGTGCGTGTGCATTATGTGTAATGCGTTTTTGTTATATATGTTAATAATAATATTAATAACAATAATAATATACGTGCATTATAATAATGATGCACCGCGTACACGTAAATTTATCGTTACGAAGGACACGAAATCGCATGCGAAAATATACGTGCGTTGTACGTGCATGATATTTATCTATAAATGTACGTATTAATTACGTGTAACATGTAAAGGTCTAGCTGTGACATAATATCAACACTGTGCACCAGTGGTGAGGTTAACATTTATAAACCATGATGCACAACATTCATTTCAGTACTTACCTACCCATCAATTTCTCTAACACACCATCCTTGAAATTTTTTCAAAAACAAAATCGAAAAACGCTTAAAAATCTAATTGAATATTGAAGCGCATACCAACTTATATTTTACCAACTCAAAATTAAAATTAATAAATTTCAAGAGGCTTCCCCTCTCTTTAATGTTATAGTTGTTTAATACTAATTTATTAGATATACATTGATTTTGTTGTCATCTTATATATTTACCAACTATCGTGTATTACAGTGCATATTCGTGTTTCGGGTCGACGATATGTTTAAAATTGTAAATTTATAATATGCGTATTTATCCGAAATCTTTACACATATCAGTGGCGTATTTAGGGGAGGGGAGGAATAGGGAAATTTATTCCCCCCTCAGATTTTTTTTTTCACGGTTTCGCGGAAGCTGTGGTTATAAGTTCCATTATTCCATATTCCATTATTATGAGTACTCGCCTATCATGCGTTCCATCAAATACGGTACCCAATTTTGTAATTATAGTATAAATCGTTTCTAATATCAACGCCATGTGCTGTTTTATAATCAAAGATAATATGGAAAAATCTATTACACATATTTATAATCAACAATCAATATTCTGTAGTAATTTATTTTTATTACATTTTATTGTTTACAGTTGATTCTGTTGGCGATTAAAATATTTTATGTTTTTAGAATAGTGAACGTTTTGACGTTGATATGTCAAACAATCGAGTTATCTTACCCCTCCCCCTGAACATTTATGCAAAATACGCCACTGATACATCTAAATCCAACCAACCACACACCCATAAAATTTTATTTTTTTCAAAAAAATGTTTACCGCGAAGCTCGGGCGTCATAAAAACCCATTCACCACGCCACTGATGTGTATGACGTAGTAAAAAAATATTACGTCTGAACGAAACAATCTCGTACCCACGCGGCTTAATCATATTAATACACTGCTTTGCGGTGTGCGTCTGAATTGGATCCGTAACCGGTCTAGCGGATGTGACTAGCCGTGACGTACACGCATTGATGTACGGAATATTATTATACCATACGCAGTCGAATCTGCGGTACAAAACGAAATATGTGCGTGCATACAGCGACCGCAATTATCCCGTAGCTTCGCAGTCGATTCCATAGTAATTATCGTGTTTCAATATTATTGTGATACGTATTGCAGTAACCAATACATAATGAGGTAGCACTATGTTTCATCACGACCGATCGTTTCGCGGACGACCAACGCGGTGCAATAATAATTTTCCAGTATTCCCGCGTGCGGCATATTTTCGTTTCGGAATCGAGATTACTCGCTCTTCAATGTCGCCCAATACATTGAAATGTGTTGCCCGTAAAACGGTCCGGTTTCAACAGAGTTCCGTGTGCGCGCTATGTTATTATTATAGTCGATGATCGAACAAGTAAAGGAAAAATAAATGTTTCATTTAAATCTAAAATTTAATCCTGCCGTTGCAACTAGCTCTTGTAAAATTAACGAAAATACATTTTATAATGATTTTTGATGGAACGCCAACGGTGTTATCGCGGTTACAGTACCGCTGTACGTATACCCAATTATACGTGTGCCTGTCGGTTTCGCGATTCAGGAAACATGTTTAGGTGTCGTATGATACGACTCTTATCCCATCCCATGACCATTCTTATTTCGTGTACAATTTTCGCAATTACCAAAATTGTAAACAATTATAAATCGACGAAAATATGAAAATAACTTATCGTTGTTATAACTATAAATAATATTTCAGCCCCTAAGTCGTTATATGGTGTGCAAATACGGAGGAAATGGAGTTACTGAGAATCGGTTTTTCGAGCCAATTTTAAACATACATTTCCTTTCCGTTAAGTTCTAATTACGCCGTTGATATTGCGTGGTCGATATACCAACGTAAATAAATGTGTAGACGGCATCGCGGATGATTGTCACTGTGTGAATACATCACTTTGACGACGTCACGCGTTATAGTTTATCTTCGGCGGGTATCAGAGATCTTACGTCGAGATGTGTTCAAATAGACTCGGGTGGCAACCACGTGTGTAAACGACTCAACTCACAACATCCCATCATTAATATTTCCAATGAACAGTTCAAAATTTCACTGTTTTCGCATCAGAAACATTACGTGCAGGGTACCCCACGAAGACTTATACTTACTGCGATATTTCTTGCGAAGTTAATCGAATTCTGTTTTTTACTTATTTTATTTTATAATTAACATTACCTACATAATATGTAGTTAAAAATAAATACGCGTAGAATATTATTGTAAAACAACAAAAATTACTCTTCATTATTGTAGTAATTAATTTTAAAGGGTTTATTTTCCTGAAAATGTTGACGGTACGTAACTTTTTTTATCTCCAAAACGTTATTATTCTTGATGTTTTTCTGATTCACAGAAAAAATCATATCAGGCAAGAATTTACGGAGAGTTTAATTGTGCGTTGGTAAAAAACAAATAGATGTATTAAACAATATACTATTGATGTTGTCGGTTTTCAAAAAACTTGGCCGTTTTTACATACTTTTAATTTCATCATGAGTAAATTGTTAAATAATTAGCATAAATAAAACAA
Source organism: Sipha maydis (assembly GCA_034509805.1). Taxonomy (NCBI): domain Eukaryota; kingdom Metazoa; phylum Arthropoda; class Insecta; order Hemiptera; family Aphididae; genus Sipha; species Sipha maydis. Next base: position 65,492 of record JASXSY010002668.1, read on the forward strand.
AGATAAAAAACGTATACAAACTAATTATGAATATAAATTAAATAATCTATCTATCAAATAGAGTTTATTTTGAGGACGGAAAAAGCTTTACAACCAAAGTTGCTTTGCAAAAGATAAGACAATGCATACATTCTCGACAAATATATACATATATGTTACCGGCAAATATTTGGGAAAAGGATTGAAAATCGAAATTTTCCAATAATATTATTTGATTCGAGTCCCGTATATTGAAATGAATGCACGCATATACGTAGCAAACAAAAAAGTATACTTTCCAACCGAGTTACCGTGTACACATCACTCGAGATATTTTCGGTCTCGTAAGTTTAGTCCACACGATGTTGTTACGGGTTAATCCCGGCTTTGAATGCATTTTCTACACACCCAAATAAATACTACACATGTAAGCGGCTGCTGGTTTTCTCGAGCCGTTCCTTTTGTGGTAAACATCTCTCCTTTCTTGGTCGTAGGTATGGTAACGTATAGAAATCTTGTGAAACCCGCGTTTATCGATATAATTAAGTCAACGTACGTACGCACGTTATATATGATTATCAACAATGCTGGGTATCATTGAGTTAAAAAATTAACTAATTAATTAAATTGCTTTACGAGTTAAATATTATTATATTATGTGTAACTATTAATTAATTATTACTTATTAGTTAATCATTGTATAATCAAGTCTTGTAAAATTAATATTTAACTCAATTTTAATTCAATTCAAAAAAAATTAACAAAACATTTTTCGGAATAAATTATTGTTTTTAATAAATATATTTGGAATTATAATAATTGTTGTGAAAGAATAAATTCACTATTCCTAGATTAAAAATAATGTAAACATAGCTTCAAATAAATACATAATATTATTCAGAAAAAAAAAACTTATTTTTATTAGAACAAAGTTTAATGTTCTTTTTCTGCTTTGTAACTTATAACTTTTAAAAGTATATACAAAATAATAGCTTTAAACTTTATCAAATATGTTTCTAGATCAACTCAAATTAACGAGTTTGAACAATTGGTTAACTTGTCCGGCTTCGGTTGTTTATGAGCAAAACGGACAGAGTGATTATGAATAATAATATAATTATTACAGAACAATGTGGATGCACACGATGAGTGACGTTTAATGCGATGAAACTTACAACAATACAATGCAGTTCCAGTCGGGCGCACCGCGACGATCGTTATTATTGGTTCGTAAACGAGTGGATATATGCAACGGTGACGGGGCATCATATTATAATACGTCACAGTAATAATATGCAAATGACACACATGCAATACTTGTTATTAAAAATCCTCGATCATCGTGGCCGGTTATCGAGGAAATCGTTAAATATGAGACGCTGCTGTTGACCTCTGCACGGCGAGCATAACGTATACGGAATACGCTGGCACACAATGCGTATCCATTAGCGTTCGGTGCGTAGATCGCGGCGAATTCGTATACCGTATTGGTTAATCATTCTTTTGTTACCGATAAATATATGTACGCGAACGCGACCAGTGTTGTAAGGAGTACATTGTAATAAATGTGTTAGAAAAAAAAAAAAAAAAAACACTTATTGAACATTTTTTTTCACCGGTTCGTTAAAATAGTATACTCGTGTATAATTTTTATAAGTCAAAAACGTACCGAAAATAAATATTAATGTCAAGCTCGCTGTTCTATGCATGTTTTATGAAATAATGTCGGTTTCTATTTTGTTTCGACAACCAGCCGAGCGTCATTGACTGTACAATGAAATTAGTCCGTCAAATCAGACTGACAGAACTGATTTAACGAACGACTATACATATATAGACGCAACTTGATTCAAAATCGTACAACAACTCCGATGGAATTATGATTATGTATATGAATAAGAGTTGTGCACGCGTGTTATTGAAAAAACTAAGATAATATCTCATGGAAATCGATATCTTCGTACGATTCGAACATTTTTCGAAAAATAAAGACAACGGTCCTTATATTTATGATGTATCGTATTGTTCAACGAGCATTTCAAAAGACCGATCGGATGAAACAGTTCAAATCGCCGCCGCCACTAAGCAGTTCCCAGCTGCGATAAGGTTAGTTGTTTTGTAAATGTGGTTGCGTATTTTTGTAAAGTATTTTTACTTAAGTCTTGGGAAACGTGCGTGACACGCTCTTGATAGTATTATAATAAATAATAATGTATATGTATCGTCCGATGATTAATTCCGATCGACGCGTTGGGAAAATAAAAACTACCCACGACGACATAACGAGTCACGGCTGTAATATATTATTATAATAATTAAAACTAGACGTGTGTGTGTGTGTGTGTGTGTGTGTGTGTGTTTAAGCAATTGCATACTGCCTTACACCACGTGTTGTTGAAGAGTCCGTCGGGGAATTTAAAATGTCCCGCTACTGAGAGGTGTCTCGATGACATGACGTCTCGTTGAATTCGTATTGTCTTGGTAATTTTTTTTTCCAGCGACTAAAAATCACGTTCTCACATTTACTAATGACTACGTGTGTGTACTGCTTATAAATATAAATATATATATATATATATATATGTATATATGTGTGTGTGAATACTATGTACATGCGGTATACCTCATGCAACGTTTTTGAATGATGTATGCGTGGCGTACACGACGCGTCGCATTCGACTCAATGCGCGCAGCTGATTTTATTGAATTAAATCCAAATATAATTATCATTGCCGCGTGGAAGGTACATTCAAATGTGTTGTACGAGAAACGATGTTGTAACGGTACAGATGTTTAGAATTAAACTGTATTAGTTTTGTGAAGAATTGTACAAAAACTTTTGGGTCGAAGGATAATGTTGTCTGTATACATTTCGAGTGTTTGAAAAAATAGCGATCACCGAAAACGGTAACTTATATCGTGAAATACCGTACACAAAACTGTATACGATTTTGTGCCGGTTAAACGACTAAATCGTAATGTGTACGTTCAAAAAATTGAATCATATTTTCATATACGTTTGCACGTGACTAAATTAAAATGAGTTACGGCACGATGAGTTTATAACCGCTATATTTTATTGTAACAATGCATTAAATGATTATGTCCCAAGATTTACGAGAGGCTCGGCCGGACAAACTACGAATGACTGCCCGTTACGTCGATTGCGGTATGGCTCGGTAGCTTGCCGTGTCACTAAAACGATGTACAGCGTTACCGCTACTAAACAACAATATTATGCAAGAATTAATTTTAAATTTACATTTTTACCCCACGAAAACCAATAAAAATTTGATACAACATCCGCAATGGTTTACGTAAGCTGACGGTAAATATATACTACTCAAAACATGTACACCGCGGGTAAGACAAACGCAAATCAATATTTTTCAACAAATGTTTCAAATCAATATTCGTTATACTTGACATAAAATATACATATTGGTAAAATGGTATTGTAAATTGTTCCATAGTTGTAAATTTCGTTACATTACATTTGGTGTTCAGCTATTATATAGTCTGCAACCGCTCTAAGCAGTTTGCAGTAAATGTTTTTGGATGATTCAGAAATTTTAATTTTAATTTTTCGAAATGTGTGCAAACGTAAAAACGAATATTAAATAAACGTTTTTATTTGTCGACGTACTATATCACTATAGACGATCGCCGTGTTCTATGTAATAGGTGAATAAAGGGTTACGTAATGTATATTAACAATACGTTAATACGAAGATGCTAAAATGCAAAATGGCGGAAAATGGTTCCTATCTGGACCACGGATCGATGTTAACATTTTTTCCCTGACCAATTAGCGTACGTACGCCGAAAACGCGTGCCAAGTTCTATTATTTTTCGATTTATCGTACAATGTAGGTGTGAACTTCGGTGAAGAGCTCTGGTATCCTATTTTTAATTTATTGACTGAAAAACCACTCTACGGGTGTACACGGAGATCAAGTGTTTAGCGTCGTATACGAATTATTGTATTTTATTATTATTATTATTATTTTTTTTTTTTTTTACATTCTTAGCCAAAACCAATAAAATATTGTTATCCGTTTGAGTATCATTATTTAATTTACTTTCCCCGTTCCGTTGTTCAACATAAAGTCGGTGCATCGTGACGGATGTTTATTAACTATATCTAAATAAAATCCTCTACAAAATGCTCTAGACGGTACATATCTAGCAAGCGCAATAGGACAACGCAATAATATTAAAAACAAAGGGGTTTATTTAACGCGATAAATATGTAACATTCGTGCACGAAAAAGAAAATTGTTGACGAGTTTTTTATTTTTTTATTTTGCATACGTATAAAAAAATAATATTGTTTTGCATTTGCGTTGTTATCCTTTACTCGGCGGTTCGAAACGCTTTTAGAGCGACTCCTACGCTTTTCGCCGGTCGACGTTTACGTAGTGTGATGCAATAACACGCCGCGCTAGCGCCTAGTACGGAGAAAAATAGTAAACATCCTTGGGAGGAAGAGATTTTCGCAAATTTTATTAGACGGATGGATTGCTGTGAACAACTGCACGCGAATCGTAGTACAACTGTTGCGAATAATTGCGGTTTGAATGCACGACATTCGTTGAACGAATAACGGTTAGCTCGACAATTGGGCAATATGACGAAACCACATGTAGTTGTTGTACAGCATGGTGCTTACAAATATACTGCTTTGTTGTCGTGCCGCGGTCGCTTTGAAATTCTTCGATAAATCGCGTTATCGAAATGACCGCGTCGGTTCAGACAGCCGTTGCGCGTCGAACGATTCGGACTCGATAATCGAAAAACCTAAACGATCGTTCGAGGTAGAGATAACGTCAAATCCGTGCGTCCGTTGTCCGCGTACTTGTACTCATAATAAATCATAACAATAAAAACTGACTTTCAGAGACGGTACGCTGAAAAGAATCTGTTCTGCTTACTCGGTTATTGTTCACGTGGTCGAAAGAATCGCGGAAACGACAATTTAGGCCGTAACCCCTTATCTCCACGTACCCTTGGTACGTGATACACGTACCATAATAATAATAATAATAATAATAACACATCTCGCGTTGTGTGTTCTCCCCTTTTCGTCGCTCTACATATCTATCCTCCGAATAGGAAAGAGAAAATAACACCATCCCGAGAAGTCAACATCCGCTGCCCGAAAATAGGACAACTGTAACGGGGTGCGACGACGTGTACTGTATTCGCGGTTCGCCTTCGGGGAAAGGGTAGGAAGGAAAACCGAAAATAAAAAATAAAATAAAAGGAAAACAACGTTTCAGGGCTGATGACGAGGACGGCGGCGACGACCCGCGTAGTCACGCGTCTGCGCGTTACGACGTTGCCCGCCGGGGCGCCCCTCCGCCGCCACCGTAGCAGACGTCGCCGTCGCCGACGGCAGCGATTGCGGTGGCCGCGGCCAGCGCGCAGTGCGAGTTCCGCCTGTGATAATCGCGTCCGATTCCGTGCGGAGCCGCTCGATTGCCAGTCGCACGGTCGTCGCGCGCGCACACGTCTTCCCGTCCGCCGTAACAACTCGCTCGCTCGCTCCGCCGCTGCCACCGACGCCGCCACCACCGACGCCGCCGCCACCGCCGCCGACGTCTTCGCGTCACCGTGCCAGCGAGCGCCCGCCGCCCGCTACACCGTCGCACAGCTGTGCGCGAGTCGCCCGACGACCGTCCCGGTTGTGTTCGCACCGTGTCCCGTCGCGCCGACCGAATAAGAAAAACGACACGAATCACTAATCGCGTCCGGACGAGTAAAAAAATAAAATAAAATATATCAGTCTCGCGGCAAGTGCGCGCGCGTGCGGTGATTGCATCACGTTATTCTGTAACACCGTCCGGTGGTATATCATCTCGTACGCCGCGGTTACCGGTTACCGCCGAGAACAGGAACGCGGCCGGTAATAGCCGGACGACCGGCAGCAGCATCAAAAGTCAGCAGGCAACGGGATAACGATCACAGCCGAGCAGGGTACCAGCAGCATCCGGCGACCCGCGAAGCACATGTACCGTTTGTAATGGGCAAGAAGGGCAAGAAGACTAGATGGCGGGAGCTGCCCATCACCCTAGGTGAGTCCGACGGGCGGGTCAGCGGCGCGTCACCGCACCATCTGGTACGCGGGCTGTACCGGTACAGGGACCGTACGCCGTTTCGCGGTGCACGCCCATCGTCCGTGTACCGGTCGGCCTGTACCGTATTGCGCGGTGGCCGCGCTCGCGAACGATAACCGGTTCCAGCGCGCACCCCTTAACTACGTTGTTTCTCCGTTCGACTATGTTGTCTGGTAGACCTATCGCGACACGTCAAGACGGCCCGACCGGGAAAGTTTCGAAACACAGCACTACGGACATCTGCGCGTTCGTCAGTTCTCGCAGCACGGACAAATCAAACGGGACAAGAACCCCTTACTTTTATTGTCGCTGCTTGTCCGCGTGTAATTCGGTTTTGCGATCGCCCCCGGTGCCACGATGTTTTGTCGAGCCACACGCGCGTGTCCCGTCGTTTGTTTTGCTACGCGAAACGCTGTCATCGCCGACTCAAACAAAGCCACCCACCGCGTTCACATGTACCGTGTCCCGACCGTCTTTGCCCGGATATTTCACCGTCGACCGGCTCGCGGTTTGAAAACCGATTTCAAGTAGCCGTTCGAATCCACCGCTCTCGGTCCGAGTGCAATGAGTACTTACGCGCAAAAGATCCGAACCCTTTCCGGCGTACACGGGTCCGTTGCGATTTTCTATTCTGCGTGTTGCACGGGAAAATCAGCTGTCACGTGACAGACACGGCCCGGCTTACCTACGCATCGATCCGCCGTCGTGTCGCGGCGGCACGCGTTTCCGACCGTCGTTAATAACAATACGTGGGAAAGCATCGGGGGCCGGATTGACCGCGTATAGTTCAACGTAGTTAAACGCCAGCAATCGTTGTCTACGACGTTGATGATACGGACTTTGGGTAGCGACGTAGTTTAAAGTTACGAGGAAACCCCGCTGCCGGAAAAACGATCGGACGAAACTCGATAAGAGAATATATTTTTCACGTAGGGTGAAACGTTTAAGAAATGCATGTGTTTTGAACACCGTTTGATATACCAGTGCACGTGCAATAATTGAATTAATTTTCGTGGATTTTTATAATTATTTTAAACATGCTATTGTAAAATTCGAATTATTACCTTCGATAAAAAAAAACTTTAAAATACCGAAATAGTCCTTGAAAATTAAAAAAAAAAACCTATCTTTAAAATAGTTCAAGTAGTTTATATTATAATACCGTGTTCTAACATACACGTAATTGTTACGTAAACTCAAAAACATCGTGGACTCTTTGAATAATGTAATTGGATTGATTATCGACGTACACTTGAAGGCATCATAAGACCTTCAATCTTTGCGATCAGGCAATTTATTACTGGTTGACAAACGGAAGGGTTACAAGTTAGCATTGATGTTATAATTGTTTGCACAGTAGAAACTGTTTACCGCAATTTCGTTTAACACTGCGTTAACATGTATAATTTAATATTATATCTGTTAGTACTGCAGCTAACATATCGTGTAGCAGCACGCAAGTTCGCATCGATTAACACAACGTATCGGTTAATACAACTATTTTTACCATTTACTTCAATTCAATGTCGTTATAACCAGTTTCTACCGTACCAAAATCAAAAGACGCATAAGTACACGTGTTCACTAACATCGCTTATCGTTTCCGTTCATAGTGACGCTTCATGTGTATTTATATTCGGGTGAAAGAAGGGCTGACAAAGGAGAAGAGCTTACGTAGTCCGCTTCGAATTTCCGCCATAAAATCGCCTTTTTACGACCTATACCCAGGACCTGCCGAGTACTGTTAGGTTATATACGTGATAACCTATAATAACCGGCTGGCTACGGCACGGATTGTAATGTCCTTTTTTTCTTTTTTTTTTTTTTTTACATCACAAACAATACCGTTCAGACCGACACGGTCGCATGATGCCAAGCCATTGTACTCGTCACTCGCTGTCGTGTGCATTTTCTAGTTATGCAGACGGAATGTATATTTAATGACGTAACAATATCTGATACTCACGGGACGTTTACAAAACTAAATTAAAATAAGTAACGACACGAATCTTACCGTTATATTTTATAGTAACAAACGATAAAATTATTAGATTACAAGATTCACGAGAGTCTGTTGAACAAACAACGACTGATCATACCAATGGTCGATCGCAGTAAGGCTCGCTTGCCGTTAGTATCCTCGCAGTGATGCGCTTTCCTATGGACACGGTCTCGGTTTTCGTTTATCAAACTTGCTTACGATTTACAATATTACATTTACCGAAGGTATTATAATATACACTCTCAACGGCGTTAGTGTCGCGTGTGTATGTTATGTTTTAACGATCGGTCATCAGACTATAAACCTGAGTACAACGTGGTATATATTGAGAAAAAGATAAAGAAAAAGTGGTTCATCTACTGTATCGACGACACAATTGAGACTTCGTCTACGAACAATTTAATAGAATATACTATTATTTAATAATATTTGTCATTGTTGAGAAACGGAGTTATTAAATGATCGCGGAGACGTGGCGAAAAGTCGAACGAAAGTATTTTCTATTATTTTCCTTTTTCCATCCGCGATTCATCCGTGGCCTAGGAGTCCTCGTTATTATTGTTGTTTTAATTTAAAAATTTATGTATGGAAATAAAATATATCATATAATTGTATATCAAATATATCAAATAATACGACGGCGACTATCCATGAGACGTTTCATTCGCCTACCACGCAATGGCTCACCCCTCATTTCAAACGCGCGTATACAAACCCCATGTATATCCAATACAATGTAGCCATAGAGTCATCATATTGCCAACACGATTTTAGTTTTTCGATATAAACTTTTAAATTACGCCCAAAAGACCATAATTTCATAAAAAATAACATATTCATAAAAAAATAAAACATAATATTACAATAATATTTATAGGTAGGTACCGATGAAAACATTTTGTTTTATAGTTTCACCATTTTAACAATATTATAACAAACACGCGAGACGCGTATTATTGTGATCAAGTGCAAAGAAATAATTCATTACTTGACGGACATGAAACATACATTTCTTAGTGTGACATGTTCTACCTACTTATATTAATACCAATCAATTAAAATTATCGTGTGAGACGTTTATGCATTTAAAATAATAATCGCTTTATTAATATACGAATTTTCAAAATGCTTACTAACACGTACATACTAACGCTATACTTTATGTATACTAACACAACTAACATACTAACATTGGCTGTTTTTGTGATTTTACGGATACAACAAATCGTTTAATAATATATGTATTCAGCTAACATATAGTAACGCGTTACATGCAATACACTAACGACGGTTATGGTTAAGTATTCTTCCTTGCTTCTATATATATACACCTATAACAATGTAATAAACAAGCACAGCGTTCACGTAATAATAATAATAATAATATTGAGATTCGGTTAATTTTACTAAAGTCTCTTGGGGCTTTTGCTCAACGCGTGCGTTAAATTTGTAAGAACGAAAATAGAAAACATCGAATTCGGTCGAATTTGACACTGCTAATTTCGCTAGTTCATAGGAAAACGTTCAAATTTTCAATAAATCGAGAATATTGTTGATATTCTTTCAATTCGGGAGAAATAATCACGACTGACAACGTCTATAACAATACTCACCATATGTATGTGGTTTCACACCGAAGTATACCCTTTTATATCTACGAGTATTTAAACGAGCCCTAAGGATAATCATTTTTTTAGCTTGGCGATATCGTACGCAAGTATTAAGTGACTGGAAGGGGCGTCGGCGGTGCAGCGCTTACTGTTAGATCGATTTCGTTGTATGCAGCAATAGCGCCGGCCGGGGCTCATGTTGCCGAGAATCTCAATCGTTTAACGCGTAAAGGTCAAAGAAGCCCTATGGAATATAATTTGTTATCGATTTCTTTACGTATGATGTCTGATATGATGCCTACAGATACACACACACACACATACACATAATCACGAACACACGTAATAACGTATAGCCATTGATATATCCGGTCAGTGTTGATTACGGTTTTACGATTATTGCAGTGTCTCCTTTATTCGTATTTTTCAATGGTTTTCGTTACGCATGGATAATCAAACGAACCTCAGAGAATAACCATAATATCGAAAACACGCGTAATTGCTCTGTTATTAGACGCAATATAGGAAATGCTCGTCGTAAGAAAATGTACGGGTGTAAACGATTATAATAATTATTGCGTTAAAGGAATCAACTAGCTGTCTGACGTGTACGTACGCACATTCACACGCGTGCGCGTGCGCATGTTTAATTGGCTCTAATGTGAGACTTATGAATTTTAATACGCACACACTGATATTTTATTAATAAAAAATAAATGGGTTCTTTTTTCCTGGTTAATTGGACCGTATGTTTGTATGGAATAATATCTGTTAATTATATTGTTTTGTGCGTTCAATGTTGCCGCCGTCGCCGCCGGCCCATTATAGTTCAATTTTAGCCGTAAACGCGTTATCGCGGGCTTTATATACACAATAATTTGTACAACGTGTATAAAACGGTTTAATTTTTTCCCCCTTTTCACTTTATAGTCTCATTGTTGTTACAATGAATTGATCAAATGCAAATCGTTGGGCGAATGTACGTACATGTTATAAAATAACACGTTTGAATACGTTTTACCAATTCATGGTTTTATAAGTTTCGCGAGCAATTACTTCCAAAGCTACATGTGATCATATTTTCACCGTCTTGGGCGCTCGCTTATGTGAAAAAAAATAAAGTACAACTCGTTATTCAAAAGCGTCAAACAGCGTCGTAAAACAAAATTATGGTTTTGGTGTCTTGCAATCGATAAAAGTGAAACCTACGTGTGTACATTTATTTTTTCAAATTTTTTATGGGAACTATAGCGGTAGTGATAGCTGGTAAGAAAGCATACCAATATATACCAACATCACTTATAAACATGTTCATGATGATCAGCCCCAAAACCAATATAACTGTTGAAATACACTAAATACATAATAAATTTCAACTATTTAATTTTAACGATAACCCACAACTATTCTGCCGGCTTTTTATTGCAAACACAATTTCGTTGGACGAAATCATAATTGTAATATAGGAAACGAGAAAACGCATAATTTTATGAAAATCTTGATTCAACGAACAAAACATCACTCGTGTTATAATTTTGATTACTATAGTTCGTAATTCGGTTTTTGAACGGGCTCGTTCATTTTTAAGAATTTTCAAGAATTTGAAAAAAAATGTAAAAAACAAAACTTCCTGCTACTTGTATATGCGTCCACAGTTATATTCCTATGGATTAATGCGATTTTATCTTTAGAAGTCAAAATTAATTTTTTTAAATTTATATATATCAACGGTTATTTGCTGTAATCGTATTATTTTTTTTTAATTTAACATATTTTTTTAATTATTATTTGTTTGCCTTTAGTATATGAACATGAAGAATTATAATTACATAATAATATTACCAAACATTTATCTAAAATAAATGAGTCGATATTGATGTAATATTTTCTAAATCAATTTACGAAAAAATAATAAACCGTTTCTTATCATTGTGGCCATTAATATATATTATATATTATATACATTATACTTCGTTCATCATTGTACTGCAAAGGCAAACGGGTCGTAAGTTAACTCTAATCTGCCACGTGAGATACGATGTGTGATAGGAAAAAAAAATATACTGAACTCGATCTCGTATTGTATATTCATACAAACGTGGTTATTACAGTTCGATGAGGTTTAGATGTATGTAACGCGACGGCGACAAATAATTATAGTGTTCTGTAAAAAAGAAAACCGATAACATTAAATAAATAAATTAGGCTCTCGTTCATCACTATGCGCGTTGTCCCTTTAAAATCGTTCGAGGAAAATTTAGTGTTTTTCGGTACCCCATACAAGGGTGTTGTGGTTATATATATATATATTTAGCCGTGATAAGTTTTGTTCGAATAAAAACGATCCTCGTGCACAGCACTCGTATAGTAATTTATTCTTACGTCGTATATGCGATCGTTATTATGTTTTACTATACATATGTAATTTATTATATTGTTTCATTCGACCATACGTTTTTACGAACCATTTGACTTTATCATTATATAATATGATGACAGCGTTGTGCGCGTTATGGATATTTCTGTACGTACAGTATAGTTGATCCCGAAAATGACCCGTTGTTCGTGACTCGAGTGCATCGGGTGAATTCGGGGGAGGGGGGAGATATAGGGGAATAAAAAAAAACCAAATCAATAATAAAAGGTAATAACCAACAGGTCTTATCAGTTGGTCTACACGGCTCTCTACCTACGCAATGACTTGAAACGAGTTGACGTGAACACGTAGATGATTTATCATCGCAATTGAAATTCATTTCCTCCGTATTATTTACGACATTTTTTTAGTGCACTTCGGAGAAACGAAAACCGATTTCATGAACTTGAATGTTCCTTGCGACTATAAACCTTGCTCTCCATCCCCATACCACGCGTATTTAGATTTTAGTTTTTGATAATAATGACTTATATATTACACAACGATCTTATACATTTACACGTTTTTAAACGTTTTAACATTTAAATTTAATGTTTCAATGGTCTGTGAGATGCCGCGTGTTGCTGTCCACGAGTTAAAGTACATATTATTTACAATAATTGTCCGAGTGCAAATAACCACCTTATATTTTTTTCTCTAGCCGTATTTTATAGATAATCGAAATTTATTAAACTGTTAATTTATAGCACAAGTTAGAGACGAGAAAAAAATGTATTTTTGAAAACTAAAAATAAAATTTTCTGCTTACGATTTTACTTGAGAAAATAAATTACAAAACGTGCCTATTTACTCAGTATTTAGGCAAAAACATAAGAAAAAAAACCATTATAGAGAACTCTAGCAGTTTAAAATAATTATTGTTGTCACTTATACAAATCCGCTTTCGCGAATAAATTGTTTGAAATATCGTGAATACTAAGTAATCTGATTGATGTAAATATGCATAATAGTATTATTTTTTAATTCTATTTCATTTTTTTTAAAATGGTATGATAATGAAGACAGTTTACAAAATCATTTGAATCGAATAGCATTAAACATTTTCTATTAAAAACTTATTAAATAGTCTTAACAATAATAATAGAATCTCATAAAATTGTGCACATAATCAACAACAAACATTGACTCGATAGGTCCATTACAAGTATTTCTAATGTAAATTTGATCTAAATAGAAATTTTAATAAAATATTTGAATAAAACCGTACTGTTTGTTTATTTATAATATTTGGAAAAATCAAAACCAAATCAAATATATTTACAACATCATATTATAACGTCTAATATATGATTTTGTTGAATATTATTATTACCGTCGGTAACTAATCTCCTCCCCCTCATCTTTCCCACTCCATTCTCGCACTCACAGACCAATTCACTAACGGAATAGTTAAACATATTTTATAGCTTCCGCATGTCAATTATATATACGGTATCATAATAATTATAATAAATTGTTATCGAGGTACATATATATTCAATTTTTGAATCCCGAGGAATGATTTTTTACTTGCGTTTAATCAATTATTAATTATTATTATAACCCTTACCCTCATGGACTATTCCGTTGATATAATTTGGAGTCACTGATTTGATCAAATTATATTTCACTTATCCTAAAAAATATCTAAAAAAAACCTGACAAAATAATATTTTCAAAACTAGTTATCATTATTTTTCACACGCAAGTGTTAAATGCAACCAAACTATTGTGTACAAATGTTATTTGTGTAAATATATATTAACCAATTATACGTGTTTCGAAGGGTGAATATTATATCATACGTTCGATGGCCCATTTGAGCATGCAAACGCTAACAGTGTGTTGCGTTGTTAAATATAAAAAAAAATAAAAAATGATAAACAACTATTTGTATACGTTACATATGAGTAGAGACATTGACGTACGTTAACTAACTGTAAGAAACGTTTTCGTTCGTGAGAAAACGCACCGGGAAATACTTTGGGGAACTTTTAATGCTGTTTTATAAAAAGATTTTACGAACAAAATCATTATAATAATATTGTATATTACAAATGTATGTTATAAAAATAACATTGTGGAGAGAATAGATTTTTAACTTTGCTCGATATGTGTTAGTTCATGTCAACATATGGAGTGCGACCTATCGAATCAACTTTACGAATACATAAAACCGTCCAGTATTTGATATTCGACTACCTAACATCAATATATCTATACAATTTATATAACTTTTATGCTTAGAATAAATATTATTGTTAGTATTTGCTAATAATCGAACAGAGTTGCTACAATACTATAATATTATAACAATTAATTTCGATTTTGTGTAAGAATTTAAAATTTGTAGTTGCAAAAATTTAACGTAAAAAGTAAAAGAGTGAACTTTGTTAGAAAATCATTTCCGAATCCAAATAGATCTATATTATGCACGTAGACGATTATGGAAAACAATTTTCTTATAATAAATCCATTCAAATTGTAAAAATAATTTAATCAATTGAACCAGCTATAAAAATTATGTCATGAACTATATATATTAAAACTAGTATATTAATATAATTTAGTATTTAATATTGAGCATATAATTCAATGATTAAAACGATGCGTGCGCAAAAAACGATTCGTATTCGTAAAAGTGAACGACTCGCAACCGTTTCGCGTATTGTCTTCATTACTACCGTAAAATAATATGTGCCTTGTAGTGCAACTGATTTATTGAATTGTTGTGGTAATCGTATACCCCCTCAATATAAAAACTCTTAGTATATAATAATGTTGTATGTTTAATTATAATCGAATGTGATGAGTGTGTAATATTATTTATTTAAATCCGTTCTGAGAGCAAGGATAAGCCGTTAAAATAACACGATTTAAAACGGAAAAAATCATTGTTCTTTCTGTACACACAGTATAATGTAGATAATTGATATTCGTACATTGAGCGCTTTTATTTTTTAAAGAGCTTTTACTGCGTGTTTAAAGGAAAATAAGTATTCGTGGATTAAAATATATTATTCTTAATTCAAATACGTATGGATGTGGAATTTTAAGTAGCACGCGTCAATGAATAATATTTATTGTTATAAAGAACCGTGATCAACACGTTTTAAGCGTAAAGGTATTATGATGGTAAGCAAAACTGTTTACCAAATTCCTCTGGTCCATTATTGTAGTATTTTATCCTACAATGTGATTGAATACGTCCAAACTGTATCTGGTTTTTTAATTTAATAATCGTTGTATCATTTTGGATAATGTTCAGAATGATTAAGTTTTTGGTTTCGTGGTAACGCAAGTATTTTTTCTCTTTCGTATTTGAAAACTTTTTTATTCGGAGAAAAAACTATTTAAAAAGTTTCATACCGCGTAAGACGAAATATATTTTGTATTGATCGATTGGAAATTTCGTGTGGATTGCATGGAATCATGTACGAAAATTTTTCTGAAAGTAATCAAGGTAAACGCGAAAATATTTATTGCAATACCACTACATATATTGTAAAAAAATGTCAGTTATTCCGAAAAATATTAACTATCTAAAATAATTACAAATATTATAAATAATCAGTTAAATTTCTGCTGTTAAGGTGAACATTTGTGTTTAACTTTTTTCTGTGATTTTATCTTTTATATTATACGCGTTATTGAAAGTGCCGAATAACTTTTAAGCTTACACAATACCTTGTGGAATTTGCGTTCAAAATATATCTCCTCAAAAAAAATTGATTTGTAAAAAATGTAATTATGAATATAATGTTAACTGTACTTATATGTAACTCAAAAACTTAGGCACAGATGGAAAAAGTATAGAATTGTGATACTTACTACGATAAAATTCATAAAAATATTACTTCTAGATAAAAAAGTAATCTTTTTAAAAATTAATTTTCTAATTTAAAATCTGAGATTTATAAACTGACTCAAAATGTAAAACAGGTATTGTTGGATCCTTAAAAGTTTCGATCTGTTTTTGTTCTTCAAAAATAAATAATTTTTTGGTAGAATTAAATAATCATATAAAAATATCATCTGACCGAAATGAAAATATTAATTTTCTCGAAAACAAAATTATTAATTTAGAAAATGAATTTAATTCTTTGAAAATCCATTCGAATTCTATTGAACAATAAAAACTTCAATCAACTTGTAAAATTAATAATATTTCTAAAATCGATAGTGACAATTCAATTTAAATTTATTTAAACATCAAAAATAGACTAAACATTAAAATATAAGAAGAAGAAATATGTAACATTTTTTAGAAATAAAACTTAGAATAAAAATCTAGTAAAATTGTGGTAATTTTCAATTCTTTACATTATAAAATTCATTTATCATCACGATTAGAAAATAAACCAAATCCAATAATCCTCTTTAAAACAACAGCATTAATGTCCATTTATGTTAAATGGAAAAAAAAATTATATTAATCATTACCTGACATTACTCAATAAAAAATTAATATTGTTATCCAAATTAATACTAAAAGCATAAAATTTAAAATATGCATGAGTCAATATTTATGGTGTATATATCAAAAAGTAGGCAAGTGACGCTTCTACTAAAATTAATACAATTAATTAACTTTAAATGATTGATAACCAAAAATTGGTTATCCAGTTATAGAATGAGTCATAATTAGTTATTATAATTTATTCTTTAATTATTTATATTTTATATTGGCTACAAATTTTAATTACATAACTAATAATATTATTTTAATTAATGAGGTTAATTTTAATAATATTACATCTTTTGATCGATCATCTTTTTTTTCTTTAACGATCTTTCAATTCTTTTTATCAATATAAAAAGTATCAAAAAAAAAATTTGATGAACTAGTCTTAGAATCTACTGATAAATTGTATGATGTTATCTAAGGATAGTAAACCAATCAACAGAATTAAAAATAGAGATAATATTTTAATTTATGTTAAAGATTACAATTATGTATGTATTACGAATTTATTAAATTTATTTTTATTGAAGTTGGAAGTAATACTACAAATACAATTAAAACAGAAAATGTCAATAAATTATCATAGACAACTATGCATGAAAAATGTAATATTAATGATTCAATATCTTTATCCCTGTATATTACAGATGCACGATTTAAACTGTTTTATTTTCTCACAGACTTTATGTTTTGAAATCGTTTGTTCCAACCACGCATGCAAGGCAAACATTTTTAATAAAATATTTAAATTTATATAAATAAAAAAAAAATATATATATTATACAAGTTACCGAAAATGGTCTATTTCTTCATACATTTTTTTTTCAAGACACCAATCGTGTGTAACGAACATGGACAAACAAATCGAGATATATAATATTTATGCCAATTCGACTTTGCTGCTGACGATCCGATGATTTCTTTCTGAAACATGCATTCGACGTCATGAAATAGATTTCTGTAGTGATACGTTAGAAAGCACAACACCAGTAGTCAACTCCGAAACAAATAAATAATTTATGTAAACGTGTTTTGTAAACTTCGAAATTCATGTGTTTCAATTCACCACTATATTCACCGGAAACCGGTAGTTACAATACCATTAGGGGCTCGTTAAACGTGTATACACTTCCATGAAGTTTGTGCGTTATTCCGCAGGAAACCTCGATCCTCGGCAGTGGCAGGACCCGAATCTAGTTATTTTTTTTTTTTTTTATTAATAAAAGATTATTATAATCTGTACATACAAAATAATACAATGAGTAAATAGTTTAACACAGAGTACTTATAACTACGACGTGAGGAAAAGGAGCGTCCGTTTGACACTAATTCCAATAGTAGAGTTCAAGCCATTTTTGTGGCCCTTGATATAGATGATAGCATGTTCGATAGCTATCACGATAGGCGTTATCGTAGTGACCGCTGGTTATTTTTATTTTATATTTTTCCAAGGCCTAAACCGATGAAAACGCATGATGCAACGCCGACGCATTGAATCCCGCGTGCCGTGTAAAGGTCTACTGATCGTCGTGAATGTAACGTAAGGTAAACTCTATGAGTACAATTTGTAAAGTTCCGTCTAACGCGATGACTATACTGTATCGATCACGACGAAATTACTTAAACCTACGTTTCCGATAGTGAACAACAATCTATTATGATATACGATTACATTATTATGTAATCCGCCAGGACTGCGATTCCCATCGTTTTTACCACGGCCGATGGTGCAACGACCGGGGTAGAGGGCAACGTCAAACATCCCAAGATTCAAAGGGGACAAAGTTTCAAGGCGGTGACATAATGCAAACATAATCTACAGTAAATATCGTCATAGTATATATGTAATACTTATATGCAGTGGTGTGGTGACAGGATTATTTGCAAGGGGCAAATGTGAATTTTTAATATCCGCCCACTCTTTAAAAATTTGATAATGTCTCTCTATTTTTATTAAATAAAACGACTTCATTTCTACAAGTATGCGATAACTGGACAACTGGTACCTGGCCTAATTTACCATTATTAATTATAATTTAATAGCAACAAAATAATACAGGAATGTTGTGTAACAAATATTGGTGTTAGAAGGTATTCGCCATCTCTGCAATATTTGACACGAGCAATCGCCCGTTTTGGACCCATATTCGTTACGCCACTATGTACTCATGTTTATATATGTATAACATTACTACCAAAATTTTCCATCTCGTGTTTACATCGAAGTCGTAGTGTAAATAAAATTACTGTAAGACTATCTTGTCGATTTCTGTACACTCATTAGCACTAAGTGCGGAATCTCAATAACGTCGTTTGATGGTGCATGCCTCATTTAGGTTACGTTGTTCCCTGTTTCGTCGGTAGCGAGTTCATTATTCGAGCTTATTTCGGATAATCATATCCAAAAACCCATTACTTTTGAACATTACTCGAGCCCTCTATGGCAGTATAATATTTAAGTGAAGTGGTGTTAAACACCGTAAGATGTAAAGTTAACTCATTGAGACGCGCTGTTTTCACGCGGGATAAAGTAAACATTGTTATCGTTCATCGGACGAGCGATCATAAGCTGCTGCATTTTTTAAACATTTATATTTCCTATGGATTCGTTTCGTTATATGCACATCGATTGCGATTTTTACACGAGCAATATTTAAATTTATAATAAAATCTAACACGGCATCAAAGTGTTTAAAAATGAGAAAAGAACGAATAAATAAATAAATAAAAAACATATCAATTATTTCCCTGTACGATTTTTGTTAATCGACATGTAATACAATTTCCAAGAGTTCTATCTAAGTGTCGTCCTTCTTTATTTTTACCGACGATCAAAATTAATGTTGAAATAAATAATTTAAGTGTGTACGTTATATTTCATTATAGTTATGAAAATATTGTAAGTGATTACGTTGTAGTAGCTGAAATGTGATTTCTATAGATATTTTTCGTTTAAGTATACATGCGCATTTATAATATATTTCTTAATTATTATTATATTCTTGTATAATATATTTCCGGAATAGTCGAATTGCACTTATTACCTACAAATAAATGGTCGACCTGCACTCGGGTAAAAATCAGGTAGTGGTCGAACTATACTCGTTCAAAAAGAGTTAAATGGAAAACCCGTTAAAAATATTACGAATCTTATTTCTCTGTTGAAGAACGCTACGGCGTACTTATTTAATAGCATTATATATTAATTCGTGCCATTTAGATAACGCAGATAACATTACTATCGCCAAAAATCCACAAAAGAATCTAACCTAACTGGATAATAAATAGTTACCAATAAAAATATAAGATTAGAAGTGCAAATCGACCATTACCTTTTTAAACCCAAGTGCAGTTCGACTAAAATAAGTGCAATTTGACCATACCCTAATTTCTATATATATTTCAATCTTTAAGATACATTAAAAAATTATATATAATTATGAAAAAAATACTTATGACATTGAAAATTGCAGCATATCATTAATTGACGGTATTTATATAAAAATTATGGAATTTAAATGTACGGGTAATTTTAATATACGTGTAAATGAACTTCACAAACACGTGTAATTCAGAGTTTATTCATACATTTAGTATTTAGTAAGTACGCACTTCATGTGCACGTGTACTGATATACTCGTACTAAAGCGACAGCCTTAGAGTAAAAACTTCGGAAAAACAAGACGTACAGGGCGAATAAAAAATATTTTCTTCGGTTATCGTTTTACTATTTAGTTTTTTTATTATATATATCAACTATTGGATTTCAAAACGAATTTTTTTTCAACTAAACTTTAGAATAACTATAATTTGTGTGTATGTATTATCAACAAATTTTTATTAATAATAATCAATGAAAATTTTAAACTAGGTCTGTGATTTTACTGGTTCAACTATTTTACTACATCTTTTAATATTATACCTGTAATAGCATTATTTTTGATTTTTGAAATAATTTCAGAACCTTTAGAGTTAAATAGATATTTAAATTTTAAATTATAAATAATGTATTTTCAAATGTTACGTGTATCATTCACAAAACGTATGTATAATTATGATATTTATTCAAGGTATTCTAAAGTTAAATGCACGTATTGATTATAATTTAAATGTGAGACAAGTAAATTTTAAAGCTACTTTTTAATTCATTTAAGAATGTATAAGTTACATTTTTTTTAAAAGTATTTTTGAAATATTCTAATAATTTGTTTTATTTCTGACCTAAACGAAATAAATATCAAAAACTTTTGAGTGTTCGGTTAAAAAAAAAAAAAATAAGCATACAATAACTAAAAGTATGAAATTATTTAAAACCGTATTCACATTTCAGTTGAATAAAAATGATGATATGCATCATGCGAACAATACTAATCGTAGAGGCGAAAAAAGCACTTTTGAATTGTATAACTAATGATGTAATCGTCTCCAGGACAACAGTCAAGGTAATTCTTATTTGATATTAAATAAATAAAAAAAAAAAAAAAAAAAATTCTATTGCAAAGGCGTTGATTGATTGATCTGCGAAGAATAACATGTGCTGATAAGTGATAATTCTATACGAAACTCGTTTGGATATAGTACATGATTATACTTTGATCTATATAGTTTATAACGTTATTTCTGTAGCCTTTCGAATATGTTTGAACACTCAGACATTTCGTTTTTTTCAGATTGCATAATGCTATTTAAAAGTAGTAAGGTGAAAACAAATTTGTTCCTTGTGCGTTTATTATTATACACAACGCTCGAGTATATTTAGAATGTCTACTGTGTAAATATATTTGTGCCTCGAGAATTATCGGTAAATTTGAATACGTACACAATGGTAATTTATTTACAAAAACCATGAATTTCCGACGGTTTTTAAAAAAAAGTTTTTTGTGACTCGTTACTATTGTGGTACAAAAATCAATAATATATGCACTATAACTTAATATAAACGGGAAAATGTGAACCACAACAAAATACTCGTAATAATAAGCGCTTGTGTTATATTAATTATGTATCCAATTTATCTTTACAATCTATTAATTACAAAATATTTTGATAAAAAATAATACCATCTTCTTTAAACATATGATCTGATTTAGATCCAAGTGTTTAAAAACAGATCGTACGGTAATATTTGTCACGTTGCCAAAGCATTCTAAAACTATCTTAGTGGTATAATTTTGTCTTAAAGTCAGAACCTGTCTGTTAGAAGAGTGGGATAGAAAAAATTACAAGTGAATTCGTTATTTTTATACAAATTATGAATGTATACAAGCTTAAAAATAATTCATTGATTGTATAACTACCTATGAATTTAAAATAATTCTATAAGTCGGTTGGCTAGAACTGTTGTTATAATAAATATATAATATTTGCATGATACATTTCTTTGCAATTTATTAGAATGATTAATATTAAACATAAATATAATATGTCGGCATTAATGAACATGATATCGTCCTCTGATGGATTTAAATACAGTTTACATGTCGGATTATCACTTAGTAAATATGAAACTTTTAATTTTAAATTTTGAGACTGTGATAACCATTTTTTAAAAGCTTTTCGTTAGATGAGAAAAATTGAAATTTGAAAGATTCAAGTAATTTCAAAATATGAATTTATTTAAAATACCTAATTGTTATACTGAGTGTGTACAAATTTGATATAACGTACCAAAAAATCAAAATTTTTCTAAAAAAAGAAGATACGTATACTGCTTACACATTATCGTCGTGTTAATTGCATATAAAACATGAACAACATAAATAAATTATTATATTTTAAACAAAATAGAACTAGCAGTAAAAAAAAAAAAAAATAATAAAAATGAAAAAATATGATAAGGTGACTACAAAAACGAAATATTGCAAAAATAACGTTTGCGTAACATTTTTTAGTCACCCAGCTCGACTTCGGGTTTGGTCGAACATCGTTCCAAAACATTTAAAAAAACTTGTGTGGGCCAGTGTATGTTTTCAAATGGACTTTGCCTGTTTGTTATAACTTAAAATTAAATTATAGTAAGTATAAGAATGTAACTGCTATAAAAATTATATTCATCAGTCGTTGCCGGTGAATGTAATCATTTTTTATTTTTCAACAAAAAAGGGGAACGTTACTCAATGTATTTACAACGGTATAAAAATTTGTAAAACATTGTACTAACATATATTATACACGAGTTTTAATGATTTCAGACATAAAATTAAATGTGTGTGTGTGTGTGAGTGTGAGATTATGCGAGCAAATCTCAAAGTGTCAATTACTACGTAAACGTTATTGATTTTTCGATAAATAATAATATATTTATTTGAAGAATAGAATTAGTAGAACAAAAAACATTATTAATTGTTATTTAACCATATAATATATTTAATATATTAATCCGTGTAGTTGCTGCGAAGGATATTTTAAGCAGGTACATAATCTTTTTTTAACTGACGTCAGATCATGTTTGTTTATTTTAATTGACCAAGGGTTATCAATCATATTATAATTCAAGCATTAAATACCTAGTTCAAAATTTTTAAGTATAACTCTTACATAAAATCAGGCAGTATAACTATTGCTATGCAGGTTCATATTATCTAAAGTATTATTTGCGTTTATTAGTTGTTTACTATAATATGAATATCTATATGAATCCGAATGGAGTGCGCTATGTCGCAATAAATAATATAACTAGTAATCAATGGAAATATAGATAGTGATGTACACAGTATGAGAATGAAAAAAAATTTAAACTAAAATCCATTTAGAATCATTGAACAGCTTAACCGTGTTATGTAAAAATAAGATAACACTATTTTTTTAAATTTTTTTTTTTTTAATAATTATTTTATTTTTGTATTAAAAGTATAATATTATAATAGTCATAATAACTAACCTTGCCGAGAATATACGTGTATGTTATAAAAATATTAAAAAAACCAATACATGGAATAAAAGATGTTTACATTTTTTTTCTTTACGACCATAAAAAATTAGTAGTATATAGTCTTATAAGTATGAATATATTCACCTTTATAGTAGGAATTATATTGTGCTTGAAATCTTGAATGTTCAAATTTAATACTGTATTTTGTCAGAAAATAAAAATAAAAAACTTGAGAATAATAATGTTTGAATAAAGCTGTCATAAAATGTTCATGTCGAAACAGATAAACCGCGTACAACTCGACCGCCAAATTTAGTGCACTTCAGTTTGACGTGAAAAATATTCGAACGTAATACGCACTATATTAACAATAAATCGTAAATGTGAAAAAAAATAATTTGAAAACTTTTATTGAATTTTAATAAAATATTAAATTTACACAAAATTTTATTAAATTCAATTAAATGGAAGATTGATTGAACAACATTTTAAATAATAATTTTGATAAAATGAATAGTTAAAATGTATGCATTGTGATTATTTTTTATAACTCGTGATTTTTAGAAATAATAATTATTTATAACATAAAAAAAATTAACTAATTAATTTTTACTTATAAATTTTAGACATTTTGCCGTAAATTTTTTTTTCTAACTTAGACACATAAGCACAATAACTTATTTATTACATTTACGATAAAATTTAAAATGTAAATCAATATAGCGTGTTCTATAAATGTTCTTAATAACTCCTTTAAAAATAAACACATGTCTTCTTTGTTTTCTTTTTATGAGTTCGAAAACATTACACGTTAAAATGTAAACAACTCGACGACTAAATAAACGAGTACATATAAGTAAACTCAACACTTTAAAAATGAGTTCAGGTAACTGCTTACAAAGTATAACTCCGGTAAAACATTAAGTTTGAAGATTTATTCTAGTATAAACGTGTCGATGATCGAAAACATCATTTTTTAATAATAATTTTAATACGTAACTATGTATGCTTTTATATTATGTAAATAGTGGGTGATACTACTTGTAAGTTTATTGGAGCCCAATTTTTTTCATAGCGCTCTTATTAACAGACGTGTAATATTATATCTAAAAGCTGATAAAAAAATGAAACACAATCCTCGTTTACTCTCTGCTATTCCTGATTTTTTGGGATGATATACATTGTAATCTCGTGTATTTATAGAAAAATTATTATTGCCTCCAAAAATGATCAAGGTCAAATTTTTGATGTAAAAATTATAAAAAAGTGGAAATATTTCTGTCTTTAATTTTAAAACACCAGGATTTAAGAGACGATTTTTAAACAGTATATGTCCTTTTTTATCTATTTAATATTAGTCTTATGTGTTTCTTATTAACTATCATCTTATTGAATAGTAGCATTTTACGGCTTCACGGTCTGAAACATAATCTAATACCATATTTACGTGATCTACCACAGAACATGCTAAATGCGCTATGATCAAATCCTACTTTCGAATGTCAGTCTATCGTTCGTCTTCTTGATTATAGGACGTATCCCGATTGACTTACATCCCTGATAACTTGAAAAACAATCTGGGCCATCTGATACGTTTCGATTCCAAACCTGACACTACAAAGTTGGGCGCTATAGAATCCTTTAATCAATCATAAACCCTTTAGTATTGGAGGCAACAGAAAATAATATTATTCCATCACATTTTTGAAGAAAAGATACCGTGGTATATGTATTTATAACTCAGATCTAATGTATTACCTTTTTCATTATCCAATAGAGCACAGTTAATAAATACTGATTAGCTCTTTTATGAAAAAATGTTATCGTAACTTAATCGTTGCATTGAAGATATTTGCATCTTACTTTAACCGTTGATTTTAAAATATACTTAAATATATATTTTAAAATCAATGCTTTAACGCATTACATGTTTCTTAGCGGTTAGTAAACAATAAATTGTAAATGGATTTCAATATAACCTTTGCGTTATTTTTGTCTAACTCGAGCATTAGACTAGACGATGTATGTTATAGTTAGCTCGAGTGCCATAGTTTTAACTAGTTTATTCTAAGTATTCTTAGATGTCATTTTGTGGATCCTTTATTTGAAGTCGACTAAATAAAATATCGCATACTTTTAACCAGTAATCGATAAAAATAATATTAGTATTTCAAATAATTTATTCTATTTAAGTGTGTAATGAATAATATAGTGACCAAAAATCACGTAGATTGTTTTCAATCCACTCAAATTAGTTTGACATTTTTAAGCTTTTACAACTTTATCAATAAGAAAACCTAACTATTATAACGAAAATATTAATGTCATAAATAGAAAAAAAACAGAGGCTCAAGGGAGGCGATTGCCCCCTCCCTCAATACGCTCTTTGAGATCAGTATATTAACTTATCTTATTATTACTTTTTGGTAAATATTTTTGTTTGTTATTTTTTTTATCGTCAATTTGAATAGTACATTGTTGTGCGTCTTTGCCATGATTAAATTATCTGATAGTTATAACACATTAGTACGTATTACTAATGAATTGCGAATTCATTATAACGTGTTTTTTATACGAATTCGTTGAGTGAAAATCGACATCAAACGAATGCTTTACGACCATAAGATTTCGGACCTTAAGACTAGTTAAACATTCGAACGCTAAGATCAACGAAGCGTGGAAGAAACAGTGAAAACTTAAACCCCTTAGTAGACTCCCAACGTTGGTTCCGTACTTAAATGATGAGTTTTATAACAAAACCTGATTCAATAATCATATCCCAAAATGTACAAAGTGATAATGTCGAGCTGCATTTTTCTCGTATCGAATACGACTGCTAGAAGTGATTCGAAATTGTTGAATAGAACTATTAATGATGTCGGACCAGCGATGTGGTAATAACACGTCGTTTCGCTTTCCGAGACATTGTGCTCGAATTGAAATCACTACTAAACCTACTACGGTAAACACACTCAAACCGCACGTAATGTAAATGTTGACTTATATACGATACGTATTGCTACATAATTATAAACCGATGTCGTTGTTCGGTGATTATAACTTAAGCAGCAAGTCTGATACTGAGCCCGTGAGAATGTGCCCGGTGCGTAACGAGCGAGTGGTACCGTGGTCGATCTACGGTCAGTCGGTCATTGTCTGTCCAACAGGACTTCTCGTAAATCATGTGTTATACCATAGTTTAATAATTTTATTTGTTTCACGCATTGTTACAATCGCATCTAGTGATTATATGATATTCAACAATTAATAAGACAATGTATAATACTGATAGATACCGCACGCGTAGATTAAATACACTCATATATCATAGTACCACTATGTTTAATCAATGCCACGTGATACATGTTCTCGAATATTGTAAACAGTGTTTTATACAATACAATATCATTTTTTCTTAATACCTGATAATGTTAAAAAAATAAATAGTCTCGGTAAAATTAGCGCAAGTATTAACTGATTAACGAACGCAATCGCAGTGCGTAAGTCACGTTATAATATTATGTACGAGTGATTTAGGAACGAAGAAACTCAAGACGCGTTTTACATTTCGCATAAAATGTATTAATTTTATTACGGTTTTATAATTTTTATTTATATACATATATGTTGATGTATATCTGAAAGTGTTTTATCATCCAGAGCACATCGCGCGCACGTATCGTAATTGTTAGAAAACACACGTTTCATACAATTGCGCCGGCGTATGTTTCACATAATGTTGCATAAAAATAAAACATGAGTAGGTATAACTACAATAAATGCTGGGTATATTGAGTTATTAAGTTATAACAGTAATTTCGAAACAATCTTAAGTACAAAATCCAAATCACTATATCTTGTACGTCCTAGTATCAGTTTAACCCACAGGACCACCCAACTAAATTAGGTATTGTGTCCACACATAGGGATCGACGTCACTGGTTTTTTATATGATACACGAGTTAATTTCGTGCATTTATTTCGCTCAAAATCTAGCAAACCGGTATAACGGTATGCATGTCTTATTTTTTCAACGCTTACCAACTATGTCGCGATAGTTCCGTCGGTTTGTTTGCGCGTGACTTCATACAAAATTCATTAAGTGATTGACACGCGACTCATTCTCCTACTTGTGGTGATATAGCTGACCGTAGAGCCAGTAACGCCCCGGACGTATTTTTTAGGTGTAGCAAGATATTATTATACCCACTCACCCACACCATTGCTACTCCTAGCAATAGGGTTGGTCACCACTTCATACAGCAGAATTCAAACAACCGCAGTAATAATAATAATAATAGTATTAATAATAACGATAACGATGTTTTACAAATGCTAAAGTTTAATTATTATCGTATATGTGACCAATCGCCTGCGATTTCCCTTCGACCGATTTGAAAAGTCAACGTTATTATTCGTTATCGTTCGTCACTGACCGTGATATTTACGTAACGTCGTCCTATTACTTTGACAGCCACATATGAGCATAGATGAAAAGTGGTATGGACCCTAGGACGTTCAAAAAATCTACGTAAGTAGTTCGAATACATGCCATCGTAGCTTCAGTTTTTACGTCCGCTGAAATGTTAAACGACTCAGATACATAAATGGGACAAATTCGCGCAGATTTTATATAATATATAATATAATGACGATGATATTAGTGAACGTTTTAAAATACCGCAGTAACATTGTGATTTTTTTTTCACTTTTGTACCGGTCACTATTTTCTAATACCCAAAATCTTTCGTTATGCGATTCTGTTCAAAAACACGTAGTGCGCGCATTTAAAGAAACGATGTTGTGTACCGATTTGTTCGAACTTCTGTGATTCTGTAAGGCACACGGAGACGCGTAAACGCAAGGTGTTCGAGCAAATTCGAAAATAAACATAAATACGTTCGTTACACGCATGTATTGTTTAAGTCTAAACGCTCTGAAACTTGGTGTTGACGATAGACGGGGCTTCGGCTGTCACGTAGTATTGGATAGTGGGTACACTCGGATGCTCGTGGCGTACGCGTATTACGTATAGCGTGGTCTGTATTCGGCGGTTGTAATATTATGCAACGATAAATCGCGCGTCGTCATGGACGTATTTATACGGTGTACCGCGCGCGTACGTATTATCCTATACTAAGGTAGATAACCGCACGATGCGATGTGATCGTACGCGAAAGGCATTGGAGGTCGAAAACAAGGGGTTGAACATCGCCTATTCGGTGCACTTTTTAAACGCGTGCGCGCGTTCCTTGATATTTTGACGGCTCGCGTAGTCTAGACTTCTGTGGGCACGGCGAGTCCGTCGCACACGGCTTTGCGGGGGTCGCGCGAGCACCGGGTTTCATCCTTACTCGATGCCAGGGGTAAATCGATAAGGTATTTACTTTGACTCGTACACACACGCGCGCGCACACTCACTCCCACGTCCACGCACACGCACGCTATAGCAATGGGATAGGAATCGTATCTCACAATTTCCAACTTATCGAGAAGATCGAAGTTTACAGTCTAATTTTGCTTATAAATATTCAGAATTTCGAAATTTTGTTTCTAAATATATCAACTATATAAATACGCGTGTTCCCATCAAATGCAATATAATAATATTCATCCCGATGATTTTTCACTAGAGATTGGCAAAATGGGTCATTTGAACGATTCGGTTCATTTGGCTCTGTTATTCATATGATTTGTCCATTTCGTTCATTGATCAATGAACGGACTAAGACGTAATTACTACTTTATAGAACAGGATAGAACAAAGATTCGTTCATCGAACTGAATTGATTTTATTTTGATATTGAAATAATTGAACGTATTTCGAGATCAAGTCATAACCGAATTATGATTTACAAGACGTTATTGGAATGTTAACGAGTCAGCCTATATAATAGTTAACAATGGTTTATATGCAGCAACCAAATAAATTGAACGAATGAAGGACTTTTTATTCACGATCCGGATTCCGGGTAGATTCGTTCGCAAATGTGCAACCCGAACGAGAACGATATTAAACGAATTAACGAATTGAACAATTTTTTTATATTTTTGCGATCCAGATCGGTTCGTTTACAAGTGTGGCCTGTTCAATAAGATCAGTTCATTCGCAAACGATATATCTGTATTTTGGACCAACAAGACTATAGGTTCTACGAAGAAGGGGGAAGAGAAAAGCGTGCATGTGGTCTTCGACTATCGCTGCTGGATCCTCTTCGCACGGCTGCGACACACGTGTACGATAATTTACACGAAATACACAATGATAAGGGTTTATTTTCTGGTTCTGGTTTCAAATATATTACGCGTGTCGTTTCAATGACTGAAAAACAGACGTACGATAGTCCATATATATATAATATGTGTGTGTGTGTGTCTGTGAGTGATTTCACGTTTAATTATATATACACTTACATGTAATCTTGTCTATAAAAAGTATACTTTTTGAAATATAATGATGTTTCATAGCTGATACTATAATGAATATAAATTTTACGATTTTTTAATAGTTCGTTTAACAAAAAAAATTCTCCGCAATATAGCATAGATTTACCGCCATTCCTGGTTGCACGTGCGACAAGAGTCATATCGTTAGTTTTTAATAGTATGTGTGTTACATGATTTAATATACGACCATGTACTCGTATGTTGAACTGCCATGTAAATTTTAATAAGGAAGCGTTTCGACTTGCCCTCTTTTTCAAAGAAATTTTAATCGATTTAAATGGTTAATAAAACACACAAAAAGGATAATATTAATGGTATTTTTTTTCTAAAAAAATATTCAGTGAATTTAGATTCATTACATTTTTCTATCAACTAAACATAAAGTTTTTTTCAGACTTCTGAGTAATAGGATTACATGATTGTTTTTTGAAATTAAAAAAAAAAAAAAAAATGGAGGAGACAAATTTACTTTTAAACTAATTTCGTTTCTTTCTTGGGTTCGATTAAATATATTCATGAGAAAGAATTGTTGGTGTACTGTACAGTATAAAAAATACGTAGTCCCTACGTGTGGTAGTTACCAGTGATCCGTGCCGTTGCATGGTTTTGAAAATCGTTGATCTGTTTTCGATAAAAAGCACGACCAAACTACACCTCAAGTCATTCGAGTGTTTAGTTAAGTTCTGTCAGTGACAGTCATGAGCGGACTTAAACATTTTTCTCGAGAAGAGGCACATAGCATATACATACATATACATACATATATAAATATGATATATATATGGTAAATTGTAGTTTTAGGAACAAAGTTAAATTTTATAAAAATTTTAAAAATTAAATAACATACTATTATGGTATTACAAATCAATATATTGATACTATAGTATACTTTATTTTTATAATATAAAGTCAAGTTTTTATTGTATTTCTTTAGAAAAAATCTGTTAACATATATATATATATATATATATATATATATATATATATATATTTATATCAGTAATATATAATAAATATTATAAATAATTATATTCACTGAAAATTTTATATCCTCAGAGATATTGCATAAAAGCTAATACTGTCAATCTTTTTCCCTCCATTCTTGTACTTAACCAGGTTTAAACGTTATTTAAGAGAAAAATTTTCTCTTTGCTGTTTTGACAGAAATTTGCAACGTAACTATTTTTAAACTCAGGATTTACTAATAAAGGACAATTGTTTTTTTCTACGGAAATGACCGAGTGACGTGTGAAACGCGCCGGTCAATAATTTCCTGCAATAACGAATATAACGTTTCAGTATTTTTTATTACACTATTATCAGTCGATACAAAATACAACTCAATTATTGTTGTGTGGCTTGTGTGTACTAGAAATTATGACTGATTCTGTACAATTTAAACTATTCATATTATTCTATTTGGAGACAACATTTTTGCCATTTATGAAAAAAATGTTTGGGAGATTTAGAGGAGCGCGCCCCTTCGCCCCCCATGAATTCGCACCCAGTGACCGTAGTAATACGATTGGGTACACTTGCAGTAAAGGTACGTGGAACGTTTCCCACCGGGAACTAAGTATATTGTGATGTGTGACATGGTTTAATTAATTTTTTGACTTAATTATCTTATTTTTTTTTTTTTTTTATTCATTTCATTAAATTTTAACGACACTGCTTTTTAAATAAGATTCTCACGTACTGCAATAATTGTAACGGAATCACAGCGTTCTCTTTGAAAAGAAGTTGGTGGCAAATATTTCTCTTTGGCAAAAACATTAATAATATGTTAATAATATGGCAAAAGCAAAAAAAAATATATTAAAAAACCCAGCATGCCGTTTCGATTTGACCCTCGACGTACCTGGTATGTGACACGCAGGAGGTAATAAGAACCCTCAGAGTTGTTCCACCACATATACTGTCCATCCAGTATATGAATATAATAGTGTATCACTTGCTTTGGAAAACAAATCGTGTTTGTTCAGGTGTTTTTCTTGGCGGTAACGGCATAAACAATCGATAAAATGTAACGCGAAGGGCCGTGATTGTTATGCACCCCATACCATAAACCAGGGGCGGGCAGTAGAAGAATACCGGGATTTGTTAGTAATTGTCAAAAATCAAAAACCCGTTCTTCGACTATCAGTCTTATCTGAAATGTTCTCCATACGTCCTTAATGTTAAACCCCAGCGCTATTAGTATCAATTTTTAAAACGACGTTTGAAATCGTAAACTTTATGTTGTTGATTTAATTTATATTTAATGAACTCGATTGATGCACCGCGCATTCGTTTTTTTTATTACTCCATTATCATCAAACCTTCAACGTTCGAGGTAGAGTTAGTGTGCATTTTCGGGAACGAAAACAGCGTAGGTCACGCGTTACTAGTTTACACACTTTATGTCACACTTCACAGTCTTATTTACACTTGCGATTCAATTTAGTATCGTAATTCCCAGCACCCGAACGCAAAAAACACATCGTTTTAAAGGATATGAAATTGTTGGTTCGCGGTATTCACAAGCGCAGCATAATCATCCTAAAATCACCACGTGTACCTTCGGTCGTCGATGTAATTCATTATCTATTTTGTTTAACAAGCATACGTGTGACCTCGTGTTGCGCGAGCGAGCGAGCGATCGAAATTAATTTCTTCGACGACCAGACGGTCTCGATGTATCAGTGTCTAGTAAACGCCCATTAATCATCACAGATAGTTATAATCAAAATCACCTCGATCAATTGAACAGATCGCCCTCGCGGTGTACAAATACTACAACGTAATTTGTGTATTGCTATAATGTACCAAAACGTAGTATCCATTTTGTATCCATAATAATTATACGAGTTTTTCAATTCCGTATACCGTGAAATACGTTTCTCGTAAATTAACAGCAAGTGAATGTCATCGATGTGCTAATAATATAATAACAATGTATAATATAAATACTATACATTTTAATGCATTTTTATTTTAATCAATAGGAAAATTGTAGATCAATAGAGTGTATGAATATTTAATTAAATAATTAGATAATTGCGAAATGTAATTTATCCATCGACACTGAATTGCTACTGCCGTGAACTAGTGACTGATAAATGTTTTTTTTGACCTACCTAAAAGTGTAGTATTACAGTATACATATTATTACGTTTTGTGAATCATGATGATCTAATTTGACGTAATAATTCATTATATTATAGTCCACCTTGACTATCATCCGAAATTCTAAACGACTACGAACACTAAAACCTATTGTTTAAAATGATAAAATTAACTAACTTAATTATAATATCCAGCTTATTCTTTGCTATAATAAAAATAATGATATAATTAATAAAAAAAATAAATATAATTAAAGATTCAAACTCGGCTCGTTTCCTTTACTTGTTTGTGAGTCTGTTTTGTTTTATTATTTTTAAATTAAAAATAAATATTAAACCATCATCACATCACATTCTTAAAGCTAGTACGATTTGTGTTTATATGAATAGTGAATAGCAATTATGTATTGGTACTTATAAGATGTTTTTGAAATGTTAAGAATTTTTAAGAAAAATGTTGACAAAAGATACTTAAGAGGCAAATTCAAAATTTTTAAGAATAGCATCACAATTTTTCAGAAAATTAAATGTATGAAAATATTAGGATATTATTATACTCAACTATAATACACTATTGAATATTTTTTCTAGTTATAATAACCATATATTAAAGTTCCTATACAATAAAAAGCATTAAAGCCCTATTAACTATAAATATTATGAGACTGTTGGATTTTTAAATGTTCTATTGACTTAAATAATAAAACTGATAAGAAAACGAAGGAGTAATTCCATTCATCAATCTATTTCAATATTTTTTGGTCAAGTAAAGCTTTAAACAAAGTCTAGAAATAACTACCAATTCAACCCATAAACTGTAACTTGATTTATTTAGTATGAAAACCAATCAACGCTGATTACTATAATTAGTTTAATTGATTTTCCTCGTAAAGTATTTTTAATAGTCAATATCGATTGAACATTATATACCGTTGCAAGACAAAAATTCTCATTGATAAAAAGTTTTTATTATTAATATTTTTTTTTTTTAATGAACGAATTTAGATGAGAGTTAAATAAAACTAAATTATGTGCTATAAAGTCACATGTTCTATATAATTGTTTACATCATGTAAAATCTTAACGAAGATAAAATTATTTGATCGTACCCACATAACATCAGGCGCGGATCCGATCTACATTAATGAGATGAGTGGGTTATGAATAAATATACGTATTTAGATACCTAACTACTGGTGAATTCGAATTTTTTTATTTTTAATAAATGAAGACTTAGATAAGATGTTTGCATATATATTTATATGCAATTCCATATAATTTATAATTTCATGAATAGTATTGCATTTTTTTATTCAATTATTTAGATTGAAATTTAAAATCTACCTTTTCTAAATGTCACGAAAAAAAAAAATATAGTTTAAAAATATTAAACGTAAAAGTCAAAACATTTAGTAAATATGAAACAGATAACAAAGTCCAATCCTCTTTTTGACTGAGAAAATATGTCTATGTCTATAAGGCCGGCTTTAGGGGATGGTGTGGGTGGTTGCAATACTCCCAACTATGAATGACCTATTTATATAAGTATGTCATTTATAGATCAGCAATCATCAATAAATTAAGTAATATTAGTATTGCAGAATTTTGTTTTAAAAAGTAGTCCTCAAATTTATATATTTTTAACCTTCTTTCCCCCCCCTCAAAAAATGTTTGCTAACACCAGATCTGTGTGCCTATAACTTTATCATGGTTTATAATGACACCTCGATAAGCGTTTAATAATGCAGTCGTTTAATCGTTTCTTTGTTATTCTTTAACTCATTCACGTTTTGATTCATCGTAGTTTATTTAGTTTATAAATTAAAGATGGAGATTTTCGACTCATAATATTATAACAGTACATTAACATATGATGGATGACATGAAATATTGGAACTTAATATACAACAAATTGAACAGTAAGTGCTTTAGAATGCGAATGGAATCGTACTGCCGAAAGTCCAAGTCATTTAGAAGTAGAATAATATCGTTGACAATTTAGATGAATACCTAATGATTAAGACTGTGGTGTCGCGGGCACGAGCCAGATATCACACGCGAATCGGAACAGCTTTTTTTTCCAGATCCCTACCGTCGGTTAGGTCAGTCGTTGTTTATCCATTAGAGTCTTTCGCAGTGTAATATTTTCATGTATTGGTATGAAAAAAAAAACATTAATTGAACCCGTGGCGTTACCGATTCGAATTTTGTTGTGCAGACGAACGCGGTACACAAACAATACACGTACATCGAATGACAATAATGATTATTGTCATGCGAAATCGAGAGTAAAAACATTTCAAAAATAAAATGCAAAACTTCTTGCGATTTTTCCGCTCACGTCCCACGAAGCCACCGACGGCGTTACAATGATTTTTGTTCAACACTTAAACAGCGTATACGATTCGTGCTGTAAAATCCGAACTTACTATTCGAGTGCATGTACCTAGCGATCGTATTATTAACCGATACGAATTAATATCGTCAATTCTACGTTTTATTACAGCAGACAAGCCGTACGCAGCCGCGGAACCGCAGCAGTCCAGCCGGCACGCGGCCGACCCAAAACCGGTGAATTTCGCCGCGGCCGCGGGTAGACGGAGCCATGGTCACCATGGTCAAACGACGCAGCACCAGCAATACCACCAGCACCGGTCACCCAGCCGGGGCAATCAGTCCGCGGGCAGCGGGCAGCAGCAGCAACATCAGCAACAGCAACACCATCACCATCATCACCACAACGTGGAATCTTCCACCGTCACGTTCAACGAAGGTAAAAATACCTGTACTGTTATAAACATTTTTATTATATTACACGTCCGTTTTCCGAAACCAAACATGCAAACACGACAGTATTTAAAACCCGTTCGAAAACGAGTAGCATATTATACACTGCACTTATTAAGATTTGCGACACGGGTGGCGTATTAGTGGCGTATTAGTAGAGGCTACTTGTGCTAAATCCGATTCTGATGTCCTCTCGACATGATATAGTCATCGTACACTAATATTCGCTAACGTAATACGAACGTGTAATGCGGTTTCTTCTAAAAATTTGGCAAATCTTTTCTTAACAGCTTCCCCCCCCCTCCTCAATCGTGTACAATAAAATACGCGTTCCGATCTTCATTAAAAAAATATTTAGAAATTCAGAACGAAGAAAATAAATCGATGGTTTGAAATCTCACTTTTATAATTCTACGGTATTTTGTAGGAATACTTATGCACAAACAACTAAAATTTACAGTTGAACACATGACTAGGTCGTGTAGAAAAAAATACACTGGCAGTCGTGGCCATTGATCAAATTTTAATGGCCTCCGTAATTAAAATATTTCATTTTTCACTTTCGTTTAAAAATTTAAAAAAAAAATTTATATGATGCATCTAATAATATAAAAACTTCTTTACATACTTGCCGTCAAATAACATTATTAAATTTTTAAAAAATTAAAATGTTTATCAAACACCGCACGTGCAAACCGCAAGCCCTGTTAACCAAATTTAGCCACTACACTCGAAAAATGTGTGGCACGTTTGTTGCTGTATATATATATAGATGTTGTTTGTAAAATAATAAAAGCTCAAAGAGAGAGAAGAAAAAAATGCATCATATAAAAATATTCACTGCAAGAGACCCCTCCTGTGACGGTCGCCTAGTTTACCACTAAAATATATAAATGCTTAATGTATTATTATATATTTAGATAGATTTAATATTTAATCGGTAAAGTAATCGTATCGCTTTATTATACGATAATCGTGTCCGATAAAAAGAAAAAGTTATGAACATTTCAAGGATTTTCGCTCGAAAATAATATTGTTATTGACAAGTACCGTAAAAAATATAACAAACGCAGAAGAAAGTTTTTCGAAAATTAAAATCTTTTATTTATTATTTGAGTATTAAATAATTTTTTAACAATCTTTTTCCAATTTAACAATTATTTCCATTGATTTGTATTAAAGTTTAAATTAAGTCAATATTATATTGAAAAAATTACAAAAAAAAAAATTAAGAAACAGAACAAAAGTTTTTGTTACATTCAATATGTCGACAAAACCGTTATTTCTTTTTTTATATTGCGATATTAAAATAATCTTTTTTTATAATCGGATATTATATTAAGATGATATTATATGAGAAATTGTTTTAATTTATTACAAACATTGGATGACTTTTTAGTCGGTTAATTCATTTTTTAACATTTTTTGTTTTATTGTAATAACAAGTATTTTCGTATTTTATTTGATTTCTACTTGTACATTATAAAAAATATCAAAATTAAATCATAATAAACTTCTTTGAAAATTACAGCGATAAATTCGATAACTTCTATGTACAATACCCGATTTTATAGTTACATAAATAAATTATTGTAGTATTATAAATCATACATTTATTGTTATGAAATCCGGAACTATTTTTATCTAGAACATCAGCAATTTTGAGCACTACTTGAGTGTAGTTAAAAGACCATTAATATATGATATTTATCATCAGCTTATTTCCAAAACGTTAAAAAGACTTTTTATTTCTGATTTAGACAATAATCATATTATATACGTGGCTAAACGGTCCTATGCAGCTTTTCATGAAATATTATTTTAAGTGTTCTTCATTAGAACTTCTACTTTTTCGTATATTAATGAAATAAAAATAGCTTTGCAATAATTGTGTAATTTTATAGTTTTATATTTTTTCAAGTGTTCGTAATTAATTTTTAATTTAGTATATAATTTATTATACAAATATATAGCAACCTATCCTTATGCCGTTGACTGAAAATCATATAATTTATACACAACGCTTGGCAATATAAATACGTTTTTAAACATTAATGTACTGTTTATAAATTGATCTATAAATATTAAAATCTAAGGTAGACTGTATAATATATGAATGCTTGTCAAGATGCACAATTTTAATAAAACGCTAGAGCCAATTATTTATTTACTATGTTTATTTTATGTGTGTGTGTGTGTCATAGGCGCAAATAGTGTTAGATATTTGAAGGGCTGAAGCTCAGGTCTATTTTACATTCTAACAGAACGTGCAGTGAAATCATTAGATTTTTTATGGCTATAGCAATTCTAGGGGAGGCTAAACCCCGTTATTTGCACATATGTCGTGTGTGTATGTGTGTGTGTGTATGTGTGAAATAACTAGATCATTATTAAGTTAATAACAGTATTCAATAATAACATATTGTATATGACAATATAGTATACTTACTATTTATTATGTGTATGTGTACTGTGGGCGTGCAATATAAGTATGAACTTAATGACAACCGAATGTACTATTTACAGATCATTAGCATAAAAAATATTATAAACTATCTTTAGACTAGGTATAACTATTTTAGAATTAAGATTATTACTGTAAAATAAATGAATCTCTATTTTTTACGGGCGTTCACAAAATTGTCTTTGAATTAATTCTCCACGGCCGTAAACACACAGTTTTTAAATGATAATAATGAGACTTATAATATTACCTCAGAACGTATAAAACACGAAAATAAAACATGTTCAAAAGTCAGGTGAATAAAATCTTTTTATATTTATATCAATACACATTTTATTATCTATTTGGAGTATAAAATAAAACGAGGGCCAAAATAAATTATATAAATCATTGTAGAGTATTTAGAAATATTTAAACAGGCATTATAAACGTTATAAGCTAAATATGATTTTCAGTGACGTACATTTCACGAGATTCGCCTTATACTCGTATGTTCGTTAAGTTTATTTAACTTGGTCAAAATAAATCATATATTGTATTTCAAGATTACTCAAATTAAATAGTAATTTTTAGATTATTTGAGTGAAAAAAAAAACATTTATATAAATAAATAATTTTGATTTGATGAATAATATTCGAACAATAAAATTTATTAACATTTAATGTCGTTTCGTATGCTAATTACGTGATTGAAAAATAATAAAATACAATTTCGTTTTCAAAGTCTCACTGTCGATTAGCAAACAAATATATACGATGCTTCTTAGAAGTTATACTAAGAATTTTTAGTTTTCGTGAAAATCTTTAGAAGAACGTAGAATGTACGAGAAATTTATTTCGAAAAATATAATGAATATAGTTGCTAAAACTAATTTGAAATTTGAATACATGGTAAATAAATATCTCATGCATATTCAACCATGAATATCTTATCCAGAACTATTACAACTAATAAACTTTCATGTTCCTTGACTTCAATCACGTTTTTGTCCTACGTTTGAATTTATTTTTTATCGCACATCATACGACATTAATAATACAACTGATCAAATAGCCAGAGAATAAAATTATTTGAAAAATTTTGATTTGTTCATCGTATGAGAATTATATCATTTTAACCCTTGTTTTTCAACCACTTGATATACATTATCAAATTATTTAATATATTATTATGCTATTTAATCTACACTGTCAATGTATTTTTTGTAAATCTTTATTACTTATCATGTTATATTGAATGTATTAATTTTGTCACTGTATTTAAACCTACATGAGGATTTATCCTATAAATAAATAAATTTCATAAATTTCAAAAATTCTAGAATTTCCTTTACGTACACTTGTAATTTCAGTAAACTATAAACTTAAATTTGAACCGTTCTTTTCGCTTGCGATGATTTATCATCACTCTGAAATTTTTAGTATTATAAACTTAAAATACGTTTCCAACTTACGAAGTCGCGGTGATGAGCAAAGCCAGATAAGTGAATACTCGACACTCCATTTCAGACCAATTTTTTTCACTTCGACTTAATCGCCCGTTA
Source organism: Sipha maydis (assembly GCA_034509805.1). Classification (NCBI taxonomy): domain Eukaryota; kingdom Metazoa; phylum Arthropoda; class Insecta; order Hemiptera; family Aphididae; genus Sipha; species Sipha maydis. The sequence goes on from JASXSY010002668.1 coordinate 105,303, forward strand.
TAACGAACACCATACGCAATATTGTGAAATGTACCTCTGGTGCGCTGTGTTCGATATATTTAGATATTTTGTATAACATACGTGTATGTTGCGTATCTACATCAAATCTGTACAACATTTATTTGTTTTTAAAAAATTTTTCAACACTTCATTAATGTTAGCATATTAATTTGAATGAGTTTTTGTACACGGAAATATGCGTGTACTACTAACTATAAGCTAATTGAAAAAACTGCCAGTTTTGCCAACGATCTCGTGTTTATGTACGCGAGTAGGGGGAAAAACGATATAAAGTAAAAAACAAAATAGCTAATGAAACAATTTAAATTATTATGTTAATTTACGACTTGAGCGTGGACTGCTGTTGGCATTATAATATATTCGTAAATATTATTATAATATTAATTATCGTTGTATTATTCCGCGTTTTATGTTATGGTACGTTGATAATATATCCTACATTATATTTTCATTGAACGATTTCAATGAGATACACGATTTCGCTCTTATACGCTCTCCTTGTATGTATGCGGGTACGGGTGTACTATATACCGTAAATATACTACACGGGGCACTTTAGGACAATGACCCAAGCCACTTATTGATTCTGTTGTTTCAAATGTGTCCGTTTATATATATATATTACTTAAAATGTAAACATTTTATTTTCATTTCTAAATACGTTTACGTCGATGAATATTTATAGCGTTATAAAATATTATATTAAAAAAGTTCCTATCGGCCTTTTTCCAAGGAAATTAATAATGGCAAATTTAAACGATACCACTTACATAGTGAAGGAAAAATCAAAACAATCATCGATTAGACAGTTCGCATATTATACTCATTTACGAAAAAATAAAAATATATACTATAACGGAATAGGCATCATTACTTTTTTTATACCTACCTCATGCGAAATGCCGACCGAACAAATGTATTATGAGGATGTGAATATTTTATTCCGGATTTACAACAGAAACACTTACTAAAGTATACACACGTAGTATTCATAATTTTTTCTTACTGTACCATATTACCCTTCGAGCGTGTTACGTTATAATAATAATAATAAAAAAAAAATACAACCGATACTATAGGCAAATTCTTTAAAAATTGAGTCTCGTAAGTTTTATAAATTATGCGCCCCTATACAAGTAGTGTATATGACGTCCATGTATTTAATTAAATAAAAACGATTCATCCCGTTAAACGTGCAACGATCTTAGGTCGAATAAACACTCGCTCTTGTATTTGTACAATATAATAATAGATACTTAATATTACTAGATTATCCATATCATTAACCAGTGAATGAGTTGTAGTATAATTTTGCTCGAAAACGTTCGTTGAGTATTAATACCCTAACAATTGACCTAACTAAATGGATTCCTTAAATTTACGCGTGAAGTAGCTACGATACTGAAAAATAAGAACACCGTACGCGTCATTACGCACGATCGAAATACGCGCGAGGATTAGAGTCGGTGAAATGTTTAACTTAATTAATTGTTCTTCGACAGCAATCGTAATATTTTAGTTGATTTTTATGATTAATGTACACTTGAATCGCACTGCACACAACGGAAAATATTGTCCTAAGTCCTGTGATAAGTAGTTTCAACGTTATGCCGATCCCCGCTAATGCATAACACGTGGCTACAATATCTCGTGGAATCTTATCCAATACGTATGCGATCTATATAATATAGTAAAATCATTGGACTTGAGTGAAATTTAAAACTCCTGTATCAAATTAAATTATTGTGTATTATTTAAAATTATAATTGACGATATCATCGTAGTGTTCCATGTCAAATCGATGTTTATGTTAATATGTTTTAATTTCATTCGTTTGCAGATGAGTACACGAAAATCACAACGCCCAGGCAGGACGTGCTGTTTAAAAAAAGGATACTTGGGACGGCGTAAGCACACCAGCGTACCTGTCATTACCGAAGCTCTAAACGAAAACGAAGGTCAGTAACATAGAATCAATACAAAAGTTTGACGAAACTATTGGACGAATAATACGTCGTAATATGTTTTCAGATGGCGTTTCGACTGATACCATCATTAACCCGTTGGATGAGTTGTGTCCGCACGGCGAGTACGTCGACCCGTCCGCGATGTACATTCTCAACGGTACGGTACATATTGTTAAGTTCTTACTTAACTTTTTTTTTAACACGTGTACTCTTTGAAAACGTCAAAATTTAGGTAGAACAAGATTAAAATTGAATTTCAAATTATTGTTTTAGCCGACGTCTAAACCGTAACATACATAATCATAAACCACCTATTGAATAAATTAAAATCCATAGAAGTTCATGGGTATGTTGTAGACGTAAAATATTTCTTCAAACGATAATTATTTCAGCAACAATCGATTTTTAAATATTAAGTGAAACGAACGGGAGTTACTACGTTAGCGATGCAACGGTTTATCGTCCTTTCGATATTTTGCGTATCGTATATTGTTTTCTTCGTACGTCCTTGCACACTTCTAACCCTCCAGAGTATAAGACTAACGATCTGACAGTGCCGATTTAAATCGAAGGGTTGCAATAGAATATGCAAATAGTACGTGCGTGTAATATAAATAACTAGTACCTATGCTAGCAATACTTATCGGTTGACGTCATGCACCAAGTTCCATGAGAAGTGCATTGGTATTTATATCAGATGAGTTAAAAACATGATAACTACTCGGCCGGCATACCTATAGTTATTTCCGTCGTTGATCGTAGGTACTATACTATACACAACTACGCTAATGACGCTTGAAAGTTATTTACCGAAATAAATGTTACCGTTTGAAACAATTAAAAAATGTCTCCCTTCTTTTTTATGGTGTCATATACTTGGCTGTACACGTATAATTGAAACACAAAATAATTATTATAATTGGAATAGTTACCATAACTGTACAGTTAAATATATTTTAAATGTTATTTTTGTTCTTAACATTTCACTTTGATGAACAATCTTATTTAGTTTACTGCAAATTTGCAGTATACGATCGATTAAAGTTAGAAACTGTTTCTTAAAATTAATAGTTCATGGAAACGCACGAGAAAATCTTTAGGTTTCGAAACTAAAAGTGAAACGATTTGTTTATTATGGTTATAGATGATAATTCATTTTTTATTCCCTTTGTATTATTGTTTTTATATTCTTAGATATACAGCTTAACAATTAATTAGTAAAAAAATAAATATAATTATAAAAATACGTGTTAGAAAACATTATTAAAACACAAAAGACAATGTTAAATATGAAATTAATGATGATTTAGATGAGAACGAACATCGAATATAAAGATTACATCTGGGGATGTATAATGTTATAATGTTAGGAAGAGAGTTTTATTAATTTTTCTACACATTGATTGTAATTGTGATTTTAATTTTAACTTCTTCGTTTTTTTCTCGATCTTGACAATATTGTTATCGATGGTTCACTTGCATCGGAAATCGACTGCCCTCAGCCGTTATTATCAACTTCCTTTTTTTTTTCGTGTTTATTTATGTAATTACCGGGATTTACAGGCGGCGGATACGAAATCTACGATCCTTATACCGGCAACGTAACTATGTTGATGGGTGGACCACCTCCAGGCCACTATCCACCCGTTGGTCATCCGATGATGGCCGCAATGCCATACCCACCAATGTCATTGCAGGCCGTCGACTGGTACAATCCTTCAAACCCTTCGATCAACGAACATTGGATGCCCGGCGCCGCGGTGCACCATTCGAACACAAGAAACCACAAGAAACCGACTGCCGATGTGCAGCAGGTAAGCGTGTTGAACATTTTAAACAGTACATCGTTATACGTGAAACGATAGATGCAGTTTGCGCGTGCACGAGTAAAATTGATGCTAATTGCGCGTGGAAAATATGCACGAAACTCCGTTTTCCGTGTTCAATAATGTTGGTTCGTTGATGGGGTGTAAAGGTGTAGTACCAAGTACTGTTGTGGTGTAATATCATATACACGTATATCTCGATAGTTAAACGGTTCGAAAATATCGATTTTAATAACGGTACATCTCGTTACAGAACTGCAGTGCTCAAAATTCAGATGCGAACAGCAGTGGCCAAGAATCAGGTCCGGTCGATCAGCAAAGTCTATATCAAACGCCACAGCCGTATAACATGTATCCCGGATATATGCTTGGCACTCCGATGTACAATTATAACGGTTAGTAACAACAATCAACGCTGTTTTCTAAAACGTTTCCATCTCGAGACGCAGGGGAAAATCCCTGTACATTCAGACGTTTTTGGTAATTTTTAGAACTTTTTTTCCGAATGTTTGAAAAACTGTAGTGATAAATTTAAAAAATGATGTCCTTAATGCAACAACAGGCAGACGAAATTTACTATCAGAAACATTCAGAACCATTGATGGTCGGTAATAACTCTTCTGGTCGAAATCCCGTTAATTGACGGAAAATTCACTCCGATCAGAATCTAAAATAACCAACGACATTGTGGAGATGTTCAGTTGGTATAGTAAACAAGTGTAGTATCTTGAAACCGAAACGTAGTTGTAACAATGTTTGCGTGTTTTATTTCTTTCGATTAGGTTAAATATCAAATCGTGATAACAATATTAACAGTACAACTCTTTAGATTTGATTATTTACTCAACACACAATTAAATGAGTATATACATATATATTTCACATGTACGTACGTTTTGATCGGAAGCAATAGTACAACAGTCAAATTCTGATCAATAAAACACGTAAACCGCGATTGATGATGACCTGATTATTAACTAATAATAGTTCATACCTATTTAGATAACATTTCGGGTACAAACGATTGCCAAACACATTCCATAGGTATGTCTAATTTGACTTTGGCTCCAACAGTCGGAAAACATTCTGGTACATAACTTGTATCTCAATGATTAGCACACAGTCCTTATTAATATTATAAATATTGCTATTATTATTATTTCTAAGTGATTAATATTATTAATCAATAATACGATTCCCCGACAACATAATGTCCATTATTCCAATTATTTCCTGTTTGAACTCGATGCCAAAAGTTTTACTTTTCAGTTGGTTTTTTTTTTTTTATTTAATTATTTTTATTAATATTTTTGAATGCCGGATAAAACGCAAGACGATGATGTATTCTAACAGGTCTCATTGTTCTTTATTCTATGCCATGGAACAGAGCCAAAAGGCATATTTTCAATTACTATTTTTATAACTAGTACTTTTCCCTCGCTTAACGAAAGGTGAATTGCACACGTATACGAAAATAATTAACTAGTTAAAAATTTCAACTGGAAAATGTTGTTTTCATACCAATGCTACACACCGGTAAATTATATATTTATAACTATATTACATCCTGTTTAGCTTTTTAACTTAACTATCTTATAAAAAAAAAATTTACCTAACTGATTCCAATAAAAATCACATGCACTGTCATGAAAAAATAAAGCTTCTTCGAAAATATTCATATTATCGATCGGACTAATTTTTTAACGTTTATCTCTTTATATATTCGCAAACAATATATATGTTACAGATAAAGTAGGAAATCGAATATAATGTACAGTACCCGGTCATTGTACACAATACAAAGTTGGAATAAGGAAACATTATCCGGGCACTGTAGGTTAAATATTAAATATATAAAATATCAAATAAATCACCTTAATGAGTACTTAATAATCATAAAAAAAACTTGTAATAGACACTTTAACTATTAATAGTTATAATTTTTTATCTAGTATGGTACCTCCTACCGAAGAATTAATAATTTTATCTAAAAGTGGTTTGCATAAATAATGAATGAAACATGAATATGTATACTATTATCGGACAATCTCATACAATACCCAGACAATGTATGAAAAACTTGAGTATTAAAATTATCATACTGACATTGCCCAAAATGTTAGGGCATTGTGTACAGTGCCCGGGCATTACATAACAATGCCCGATTTTCTTCTTTGCCCGTAACATATATACAAGTATATATACTTCCGGCCGCACAATTCGGCTTTAGAAATTAAACATAGCATGATGTATCAAGTTCACGGAGTAGTTGATGCTATAAGCATATTTCTCAACAAAAATTAAATATTACTGCACCACAGTTGTTTTTCACATATCTCACACCTTCGACCGAATATGACATGAGAGCCTTCTGTTTAAACTTGAGTAATTTTCACCCACACCGCTCTTTCTTTTAATTAATTCATACATTACGAATCGTCACTTTCAAATACGTTATGGCTCACCAACGTCAGATATAGCTCCAATAATCGTAAGTGTACCTCATGGAGCTATTCTCTCACCCACCCTCACCCATACTCTTTACCATATATGATTCTAATCAGCTCACAACTCCAAGCTCTAACATTTCCGACTATGCAGATGATGAAGTAATTTTTTTAATTTATAACAATCCAATTATAGCCTCTGTTAATTTAAAGTCTCATTGAAATCAACGATTTGAATGATATGAAAAATAACGCAAAAAAGTAAATCACAATAAATCTGTCTATACAACTTTTGCTCTTAGACATGGTTACTGCCCAAATGTTTCAGTCAATAATAAACCTATCCGACCCTTTAATACTTTTAAATATTTAGGTTTGAATCTTGATAAAATATTAACTTGGAACAAAAATATAAAAGGTATACAAGTTTGATCCTTAACGCTCGATCAAGATCATTAAAAACATTATTATCAAAAAATTAATTTACTAACTTAAAAATCAAACTCTTAATATAAGAAACTCCTGAAGCGTATATGAATATAGGTATGTGTCACAACTTTGGGGATCGGCAAAAAATCAGTTTAGTTTCAAAAAGTTCAAAGAAAAAAACAAAACATTTAAATAGATATAACTTTAATTATTATTATGTATATCATTTTTTTATGTGTTTGAAATTCACAGGTGTAAACATTCAAGTTCCGCAACCACAGTCTCCTCCTTCACCTTCAATCAGTTATGATTACACCAACGGGAAACGGCGTAAGAAAAAGAAACGTAGAAAGCGAGGTGTAAGTTGTTTTTATATTATGAAAAGTATATAGTTTATGAAAATACGAAGGTTAGTGTTAAATCAATGCACAAAGTACGTTTAATCTAATTGTTCAAATGGTTAGTGGCATAGTTAAGTGGTTAGGGTAGTGAGGAAGATACAACCTTCCCCATTGTTAAAATTCTAGATAGTAAATAAAAATAATTACTATCTGAATAATCGAATAATAATATAATACTAAAAATTATATCAGACGGATTCGTTAAACAAATTTATGAATAGTAATTATTGGTACTACAAACGTGAACATATTTTAATTTGTCGTACCTGATAACAATATGTTCCAATTCCCTCGAATATAATATTATTGTTCATAGCCAATTGACATTCCGCAAGTAAAAAGTAATGCGGAAATAACATATAACAATTGACATTTCAAAAGAGAAAAAGAGGAATTAGTTTCTCTGGCAAACACCGACATTATTCCAATGCCTAGGATAATACAAAAGAATTAAATGCAAAAGGTCAATAATGCAGTTTAAAAATAACATTAACATTAATTTTATCCCGAACATATCAATTGTAGCCTTCAGTATCGAATGACAATTATTTGTATTTTAAATCGTGATCAAACTTTTACGAATATACTACACAATGAACCTAAATATCAACTATGCATACGATATGTACGGAGAAATAGTAGAAAATATATTTGAAATTAATGAAACAAAATCGACATACATGAATTGCGCACATCGGTGTAAATAAACTAAAATAATCAATAACAAACAACGACCAGAAAAATAATACGTTATATATATATTTATACATCGCGTTTGTTTCGTAAAATAACACGAACAGTGCCTCCGATGTATATACGGGAGAGGTTTATTTTAAGCATAACTTTAGTCCGTTCCATATTTATTGACATGTTCTATTTCTCCCACTCATCCTCCCTCTCTCACTCCTTCATCCCCCTTCCCTCTTTCTCATTCAAATTCAATTTCTCAGCCTAATCGTTACCATTACTGCTATTACACGACATGTTTGATCTTCCTGTTCACAGGTAACCGACGAGTACTCCGACTCGAGTTCGGAAGAGCAAAAGAGCCAATCGGGAGCCAGCTGTGATCTGGTGCTGGACTCGGAGAAGACGTCCGACTCGGGCGTGCTGACCAACAACAGCGGCGGCTCGACGCCAGTAAACGTCATACCCGTGCAGCTGTCGCACACCGCCGCGCCGTTCCACATGGAATGCCCGCAACCGTTCGAGATCCTGCACAGCGCACCGATCCTCGTACACCATCATCACCTGCCGGCCGCGGATCATCACCAGATGGCCGCATACTACCAACCGATACCGCAGTACGCCACGGAGCAATTGGCACCGATCGGCTACCAGGTGATACCGGAAGAACAAGCGGCCGACGTCGTGGGCGACGATGACGACGACGACGACGACCATCAGCTGCAGAACAGCGAACCGACGGCCAGCTATTCCGCGGAGAACTCGGACTCGGGCATCAGCTCGCCCAACAGCGAGGTGATGGTCAAAGGAGGCTCGTCCAAGGGGACGGACGACAAAAACGAGAAGCCGAAATCGGGTGACGCCGGAAACGTCGCGGTCATTTCCGGAACCGGAAGCGTGGAGTCGACTTCAGCGATGACGACGGCAACAACGACGACGTCCAAAAAAAGCCGTAACAAGAAGAACAAGGGACGGGACAAAGGGTCTGATTCGACCAAGGTGACGGCGAAGCAGGGAAACAAGACAGCGACGGTGAACCAGCAGAAGAGCGACCACCACGTGCACCACGAGGTGGCGTCGGTCGGCAGCAAGAAATCGTCGAAGATCGCCAAAGAGCCGGCCATCATTAAGAAACTGAACGCGAAGAAGGCCAAGAGTGGTGGTAAGCCGGAAACAGACAAACCGGAAACGTGCAAGTCACCGCCGCCGCCACCGCCACAGCTGCCGGTCAGGTCCGTCGACGACGACGACGACGACGGCGATGATGACGAGCGGTCTGCGGCCGATCCGGTATCGGCGGACGACGGCGGCATGTCCGAGGAGATCATACAGCTGTCCATCGGGCCGGTGGACGCGGAGTGGATGCAGGAGGAGGTGTTCTGTTCACTGGAGTGCACGCCCCGGTCGACAACTACCGATCATGTGCAGTTCCAGTTCGCTAAAACGCATTCGGTCGACTCTTGCGAGTCCGTGGAGGAGGAGACGTTCGCCACAGCTGTCAACACCGGCAACTCGGACACGGAGAACGAGACAGTGCTGCGGCAGGACGAGCCGACTAAACTGCAGCAGGACCCGTTGTCCCGTTCCGTGTCGCGCGAAAGCGACGCGGCCGACACGTCCGTCCCGCCGTCCACCGTGGCGGCCCCGGGACCGATCACCGAGGCCGTGACCAAATGGCTGAACGACCAGGGCGGTTTGATGCTGGCCCCGTGCTTGGACGACTCGTCGTGTACCGACGAGGGCGAGCTCAGCGAGTACGACGACTTCGAGGAACACTCCACGGTCGCCGTGGCCAACGCCAGTCCAAAAAACGTGCAAGGCAACCCTTACCCTGCGCTGTCTCGTAGTGAGGCAGGGTCAAGGGTTGCCGGTGCATCACCTCACGATCAGCGACAGGCCGGTGGGCTGGTGTCTAGCGGCATATGTTGTCTAACTCAATAATATACACGATATGATAACAACAGCTAATCATAATAACGAATGATAATGCGATATATATATTTATCTGGAGACAAGGTGTTAAATATAATATTATAAATATTATAATTATATATCTGAAACATATATATATATACATACATACACATATAATAACAATGTAATTATTTGCGATCATCGAATACACTTGTACAAAAAAATAATTAAATAACTTAAAATAAATAATACCATATTTTTACAATAAGGATGCTATACTGACGGAACGAGAAATTCGCGTACAATGATCAATCGGCCTTTTACCAAAACCAGGTGGTCCCACTGTGTACAGTTCCTCAGGCATAAATAACAAGAAATTTTTTTTTTTTAATATATCTCATACTAAGTTTAGTTTTCAATGCTATAGGAAAAGAAAAATTTGCATTCGAAATTGCACGTTCGGACGGTTCAATTTTTTTTTCGGTCGTTTCATATATTGTTTGTTTGCAAATGCAAATTTTTCCTTTCATTTTTATAAACCATGGATATTTGGTGTAATTATGAGACTGCTTTTTGGATCTCCTCTTCAGGAGTAATATTTGTTAATAAGTTCATTATACAATTTGTTAATCGTTATCATTTAAATAAAATATTTTTGTCGTTAACAATCAAGTTTTGAAATGGCATGAAAATTTAAATATATATATATATATATATATATATATATATATACTAATATAATGAATAATATTGTTACCGTTAATTTGCATGTTAAAATGGATACGGATGGATTCAGTGTCTCTGTTCTAACCTATAACAAAACAAAACATTTTACAACCAAGTCAATAATTATAACAATAATAGTATAATACTTAACACTATTATTTTTGTAACGTTTAGTATCATTGTCAATCAGAGACCTATTTTAACGGTTTTAATTTCGATATTATCAATATAAAAAAACGGTCTGCTAACTAGCTGAACATCGCAACATCGGTCTTCCGAATTCGCTACTAAGTGAACAAAATATCATATCGATATTAATATTGTACGAACATATTTTGTGATACGTCTCATGTACGCATGGCAATTTTTACACGATTGGAAGGCTGGGGTTGTGTGTAACATGCGGTTCCGTCAATAGTGATTAATTGATATGAGAAATTAGAAGGAAAACCAAATACCCAATATTGTATTGAGATTTATTAGAATATAATTTAACATATTAGCAATCTCAATTACGCTCAACTACTGTTTACTTCAGAACCTATAATATAGCTATACATATAACCATACATAACATTAGTAGTTATATACTTAACTTTGTTTAATTTTTCCAAATTTATTCGATTATCCAAAAACAGAATTATCCGATACCGTACATGATTTAAAATATATAGTCTGTAATATTTATCATAATAATTATTAGTATCTAAGATGTTATAATAGTAGCCGATAACAACGGCACTGTCTGAATTTGGTGCTTATACTTAAAAATTATGATATTGCAATTTTAGTTTAACATTGATAATACTTAGAAAAAAATATAAAAATTGACAAAAAGAAAAAAAAAATGATTAGTTTAAATTGTTTGGGTGATATATAAATACGTTTAGCATGAGGCTGCCTGGATATTACTGTTGTGTTGTTATAGAAATTTAATTTGTTATAAAACATTTGATAATATTGGTTTAGGGTATTCCAAGTTATTTGTGTTTTTACTAAACAATATTTTTTCAAAAACAATATTACCATGGATATTTTTTACGATATAAAAATATTTAATTTTTAGAATAAACATTATATGTTTCCAAATTTATAAATGTACTGTTTTAAAATTAGTTCGTTCTCAAATACTTACAGTTTTAATTTGTTTGAAGAAAAAAAAAATGATTTGATTTTTTTTTCATTACACATTTAACTGTTTTGAATTGCATATTATTAGTCTGAATTTCTGAATAATAATAATAATAACAATAACTTAGAGTTGTCGAGATTTTTGTTCAAAAATTACGAAAATTAAATAAATAAAACTTATGGAACTATAAACATGAATTGAAAAATTACTTCCTAGCACAATTTAGGCATAAGCCTAGGGTGATAAAAATGATAGAAAAATATTAAAATATAAATGATTTATTTTAAGTAGCCTATTTATTGTTTAGTAACATATGTTTTTGTCTATAGATGGCAATAATGAATAAATTGATTAGATTTGTAAAATATACTAGAAAATGATTAATATTATATAATTTGAATTCAAATATATTTATAGCAATTTACTAGCAGATGAAAAAAAAATGTCATTAATTATAGGTATTATGTTGTATATTGATTTTATATTAGTATCATATTTATACATTATTTAAAAAATATTCTATACAGAGTCTAATATTCAGTGTTGTAAAATTATTGTAAAACTGGGTCTGGAAATCAATTTAAAATTGTTATAGTATAATATTACTTATTATTACTATTGAATTGCACTAACTAAATTATTTCAACACAAACAAATCAGTATTAGCCAAATAATATTGTAAAACGTTAATTATTGTATACATTTTTTTTACCTATAAAAAAAATTACTTAGTCCAATGTCATCAACCCATATTCCCTTATCTGGTTTGGCTCATAATCTGTGCGAGAACTTCGTCTGTTTGTATAAAATATAAATAAATAAATGTTTACAAACAAACGAGTGTGTTTGTTTATATACATACATTTATTTATTTATTTATATAATTATAATATATATATAAATTATATATTAACATATTTTGTCATGCAACAAGCTACAAGTTTAGGCTTTTGATAATTAAGTGCCTTAGGTCATTCCTTTATAAGCGAAATTATTTGAAACGGAATATTTGTTTTGTTTTCGTTGTACAACAATGCGTAACTTTGTCTCGTACATTAAGACATTATGAAGATCATTAATTTATGTTTGTATACTGGTTGATATGCATGCTAATTTTATTTTAATTTCCAACATTTGGAAAATTGCATATTTAATGTTTATTAAATAAAATCTGAAAACCAAAATTTGTCGTTTTTTTATTTTTATTACCCCATACATATATCTTAAAGGTTCAATTCTGTACTTTTATTACCAATATATATATTTATATACCTTGTGAATACACGTATCAATAACATTAATATCTCAAAAAAAAAAAAAAAGAAACTAAGGTATCGTTTTGTGAAATATTTGTGAGTATACCTGTTACGTTGTTCTTTTTAACCCTTCTAAACTTTTACGTTATATAAAATAACACGATTTATATATACCACAAGAAATTTATTTATTTTAACTCGTAAGAGAGGATCATTGGAATGCGCTCGATTAGATAATACTACTGGAAATTCTTTCAATTATTATATAATTCAATTTTAACTGAATGTGAATTATGAATTACTTAAATGAGAATAGTGAAATATTATTATATAGTAAATAAATGATATTGAAGTTCATTGCTCTTCAATAATAACGTTCACTATCATGATTTCTATGAAATATATGTATATGTAGTCGCAGAACATTGTCCTACCAAGTTATATCAACAATAACTTCCTGTTAATATACACCCACTTGTTTCATTGGTAAAACAAAATGCTACAGTTATGGATGAAAATTAATAAATAGAACCACTAAAGTGCAAAGACTTTTCAGAACAAGTACTAACAAAAATGAAACCAATAATTTTTTCAATTTTCTTTTTCCTCGTGTTCAGAAGATTGCACTGTCGATCTGCAAATGATTTTTTAAGAGAAGTATTCTCTCCTGGCTACCGTGTTGAAGAAAAACAATGTACAACGATGGAATGCCAAACGGCAGGTAAGTTTATCCAAATTGTGTATAAGCATTAATCGGTTTTATATCTCTAAGGAAGTTTCTAGGTTTCGTGAAGTACAAGTAAATTAATACTTACATTTAATCAAAAATCAACATATTTTAAAGTGTACAATAAAAATTAGGTGCTTAAATATTAACCACATAGTTATTATTATATTATTTACTTGTCTTAATGATTAACAAAGAAAAATAACATTTTTCATGTATATTATTTATTTTGTTTTTATTATTCAATTGAATTCAATCGAAATTAAACAATAACCTATTATCTTAATAAGTTTTTAACAAACAAATACTTTGTAATTTATTTCCCGTACTATAGAATATTTGTTGAAGAGTATGAATAGATCCGTAAATCCATGTGAAGATTTCTACGAATATACATGTGGCCTATGGGTAAAAGATCACCAAGTCAAAGCGACCAAAATGTCTTGGTATCAATATAAAGAAGCAGAAAAAACTATAAATAACAATTTGAAGGGTAAGCATTTAAAAAAAATAATATTTTATAAGTCAAGTCTGTTCAAAGAATGTATTACTTATTTTTTAAAAAAATAAAATGTACCTATCCTTATTGTATGATCGATTTACATAAATGAAATCGTTTTAAATGATTTTTAATGCTCTTGCTTGAACTTTACGCATTTATTGTACGCATCTATGCTCATAATAACTTTGCTCTTCTTGAATTTTTGTTAATCATAACAAATACTTGAAATTTATCATTTTTTATGGCCAAGTGGTATTTTTGAATGTTGGAAAAATGTAATATCGCTAATTTAGGCTTTATCGTTATAGATCTTTTGGAAGATTCAAGTTATGATGAAATTTTATTTCCAGCGCAGACGTTTTATAAAAGTTGTTTGAATTCTGGTAAAACTCAAATCTTTGACTACACATTAATTTTGAACATATCTACTTTAATAGAATGAATAATAATTTTTAAGTGACCAACGGAATGAATATGAAATATTTGAAATCAGTTGTGTCTTTGTTCGGCGGATGGCCGATTGGAAAGTACGACTATAGTGATAAATTACAGTCTTTGGATTGGATAAAAATGTATATTTACATGGAGAAAAACTGGAAAGTATCAACCATTTTGGACACAGGTATATCAATCAACTACATGAACACCAGTCAGTACATTTTAATGGTAAGCGTGCATACGCGTGTAAATATATTGGTATATATACATATTTTTACTAATATTTTAACTGCCGCTGTCAATCGTTTGCACGGCATATAGATAGGTCAACCCGATTTGATGATACCAAGATCGATGTTCATGAACCCGGATCGTTATAAGACTCAAATGAACGCCTATTCGAAGCTTATCGCTGGCACCGTACTACTAGTGTACAAAGAGTTTGGATTTGAGCCGATACGGCCAAAATATTTCGGGGACGAGATCGCTAATGAAATAATCAAATTTGAAACACAATTAGCCAATGTATGTACAACTGCATATCAGTAAAAAATAAATGTAAACATTTTTTTATTTGTTGTAATCGTTTGCCGTTTACAACACAGATACAAAATACCGGAGAGATTAAAAAAAGTGAAAAAGCGTTGAAAAACCGAATGATGACAATAGATGAACTTCAAAAAGAAATCGACAGTGTGTCATCGGATGCGTTTCAGGTGAAAATAAATTTTTTTTCGACTGTTTACAGAGTAAATGTACCTTTATTGCATTTGAACAGATTGATTTGTTGAAAATGTTTCGGTTACTGTTTAAAGGCACTAATGTGATCATAAAAAAGACAGAGAAAATATTTGTCAAAGAAGAGAATTATTTAAAAGAACTCGTTAAATTGTTGCAAAAAACTCCAAAAAGAATTATACGTAAGTTGTATTTATGCTCTACCTGTGTGGTTCTAAACGTGCCGTACTTTTCTATACATTGTTGTTATTGTTAATTTTTTTTTTCGTTATAGTCAATTATTTTTCATGGTGCTTTTTAAGATCCATACTATCCGACATCAGAGAAGACTTGAAAAATCTCGTTCAAGACTTTAACGTGGTATTCACTGGAGACGTTAAAGAAGTTTCCAGGTAATTGAAACATCATGTCATGTCGGACTTTTAAGACAATGAATAAACACATAATAATTTTAAAGGCTCAATATGAGTACACGTTTTGTACAGATTAATGAATTTATTCATACCGCCAATTAATAACAAAATAGTAATAAATTATAATAATATAGAAATTACACAAAAATTGATCGGTTATAAGAGAAAGTTTATAAAATCAAACGGAAAAGCCAGAATTGTAGAAAAATAAAATAGCAACACAAGTGAAACGATTCCCGGCCGTACGGGACATCGATGGAGTAAAATAAGTTGAAAAAAATCCGAATTTTGAATGGGGGTTGATTATATAATTTTTATTTTCCAATCTCGTTTAAAAATACTATTACTTTTATAATAATTTATAATCTAAGTTTAAATCTGTTTTAGTCAGTACAATTGATTGAAGTTCAATAAACATACACGTACACATAATATTAACATTGTATTTTATTAAAAATTTGTGATCAAATTTTTGTATAGGTAGCTATAATTAATATCTCTAATTGAATTTTTTTTCATAAATTACTTTTATACTGTTTATTATTATAAGTCAAAGATCTAACACATCTAGTGATTAAATAATATACTTTAAGACTTCTAATTTAAAAAAAAAAGTGATATGTAATCTATTTAAAAAATTAATATAATTATATCGCACATTATTGGTACCCGTAAATTTCCTGATTAATAATTTACCCAAAAATCATTAACAGTATCCGTTCAATAAAAATTTATTTTATTTTAGTGCATACAGTATAGTCCTCATTTATAATTATTATAATTTTTAGGTGGATGGATTGCATTTCGATGACCAGTTCATATTTTGCATTTAACATCGGATATAAGTACGTTTCTAAATACTTCGACGAGTCCACAAAATATATGGTAAGCGAAAACTACTAAAAAAATTTGGCGCCTATCACATATTTTTATTGTGTTTCGTAGACAAAAATTAATTTACAACTGACACTTACGTAGAAAAATTATGATTATTTTTAATTTTAAGAAGCACGACCGTGGTGGGATAAGTTGTAAAATATACATATAATATTCACATCGTTTTAAAATGTAGTTATTATTAACATTTAGGCTACAGAAATGGTAAAAAATATACAAGAAGCTTACTTGGAGCAGCTGGAGAACGTGGTATGGATGGATTCAACTACTCGTCAGTCTGCTATCGATAAACTACAATCGATGCACAAGTTTATCGCATATCCCGATTGGTTCCAGAACACTTCATACTTACATAATAAACTGAAAATTGTGAGAATTAAATGATACTATATTATGTATTTTCCCAGCATTGATTTATGATGCTATAATCTAGTTTTATACTATTTTTATGGATTACTTAAATTTAAGGAAATATAAGTAAACAATAATTGCATTCTATATCCTGTATACTTATATAATTTATGTAACTTAGTTTTTGTTGAACATTTTACTATCAATATATTTTATTATTTTATTTTTATTAAATTATAACGAAACATAACGATTTCATTCAAATAGTTCCCAAACGTATACCAACGCAATAGTATAGTTATTAGTACCTAGAGTCAATCAATAGAATTTAAATTGAAAACAATTATATTGAATACAAAAAAGTATTATCATAATGCTGTAATATACTCTGCTAATATCTAATGGCAATTGGTAAGACTAATATAAGTGAGCAGTAGGTACGAAAATGAAGTTCTATTATACTCAAATGTATATATATATATATATATATATACTATCGTATTCGAATAGGCTGCTAAATTATTATTACTTCTGTTAACAGCTTAACATTTTACTTGTTTTAGATCATGAGTTTAGAATTTGAAACAAGTTTTGTCACAGTATATCATCAACATCACCCCTAATTTCTAATTTATCGATAAATATTGAAATATCAAAATTCTTGTCAATTAAATAGATTGTTACAGGTGGCAATTCGAGTATCGTAACATAAAAGTACTCGAATTGTTTCCAAAATGTCCGGAGGTAATTTGAGTGATGAT
This sequence comes from Sipha maydis, assembly GCA_034509805.1. Classification (NCBI taxonomy): domain Eukaryota; kingdom Metazoa; phylum Arthropoda; class Insecta; order Hemiptera; family Aphididae; genus Sipha; species Sipha maydis. Next base: position 122,936 of record JASXSY010002668.1, read on the forward strand.
TTGAGTAATTTGAGTTAGCGAAAGTAACCTAACCAGATTTAGGGGGAAATTTCTGTGTATTAGTTAAAACATGTATGTTGTATGTATTATGTTATAAATTTATCTTGTTTCCTACGTATGAATAAAAATATAATAGTCACATCACAAAATAAAATTATATTATGTATCTTTTATACATTTATAATCTTCTTTGTTATGAAATTTCTTAATATATACAATATAAAAGTATCTGTATATAACAATAGTCACTATTTAAATAAATTAACATGAATACATATATTTATTTTTAGATTAATATGACGGATAATTATTTGATGAATTTAGAAATCTTACAAGCTTCATCAAACATTAAAAAACTTTCAAAATTAAATAAACATCACAATCACACGGAGTAAGTTTTGTGAAAATGTATTTATTTAGTTTTTAATCAGATATTGAAGGTATTTGATTTGATTTTTCTTTTTGAATTTATAATATGTCAGTAATATAAGAATAATCACATTTATTTTATAGATGGACAATGGACATAGTTAGCGTAAATGGATATAACGATGTATATTCAAACGCGATAGGTAAAATTATTTCAAAATATTATTAAGTTGAATACAGATAGGAATTTAATATAAAAATGTCTGAACAACAATTTAAATAGTTAATTGAACATCAATATGAGAATTATGTCAATCAAATATACAACTTAACAATTATGATTACAGACCTATTATAATAATAACAATACATATATAGTCGACTTAAATAGTAGAAATTCTGAAATTATTTAAATTTTTTTCTATAATAAGTTTTAAGATATTTTTGCAATCGATTTAATTAATGATACATAGGTACAGAAACTTATTTATAATAATCATGTTAGTGACAGTATATCAATTGTACTTAAACTACACGATTAAAACGACATTTTATAATTCTTGATTGAAAATTTACAAAACATCAACATCCCTCAAACGTATTTGCATAGATATTTTAAGCATATACGAGTATTTGGTCATGATAATTTTAACGAACCTACTCTGTTCGTTTACAGTTTTACCAGCCGGAATGTTACAACTTCCATTTTACCAAAAGAGTCGAATTCAGTGAGTTGATATTAAACATAAAAATAGTGACAAATTATAATTTAGTCATGCGCATATGTAAACATGTAATACATGTAAGTGTCTTTTATACTCTTGCAGGGCTTTGAACTATGGAATGGTGGGCTTGGTCGTCGGCCACGAAATAATGCACGCGTTCGACGACTCAGGTATGCGTTTATTCTTGTAAATTAATCTGTGGCGAATATAGCAATAATTTTGTCCACCAGGTAGAATGTATGATAAACACGGCAACAGGCATCAGTGGTGGACGGAAGAAACGATGCATACATTTTCCGAGAAAGCGGAATGTTTTGTCGAACAGTACAATAGCTATAACATGACCTTGCTAGGCAATCTGGTTAAGGTATTATTTTTCAAAATGAATTAGACAAATCATAACTACTCGTATTATTATTCATTGTTTTAAATAAATGAGACAAAGGCGTAAATTAGAAGACACAACATGTGTATTACGAACGTAAAGTAATGAGGTTGTTAACTTCATTATTATGATTATTCGAATAACGAAACGGAAAAGTTCTATAATGTACATACATAATTTGACTTGAATATCTTATAGAATCTCGAGAATACATTACAATATTTTATTACTTTTGAACCAAGTTATGTCCATATATGTTCTATTTGGGACACGATATGGATTTTCTCATCTATTCACAAACACATTACTTACATTATATTTATTTAAAATGCATATCTAACTTCTCTTCTCATTTATAGTGAAATTAACTTGACCAATGAAGAAAGAGACGTTTTTATGTGTATTTTATTTTTAATTTCCCCAATCCGTCCACTTTATTCTTTAGTACGATAAACGCCATTAATGTCTTGAATTTGATTTTAATAACGTATGAAGTTTGGAAATACAGGATTTTGTGTGGTTAATTCGTCAGTATATTTATTAAATAGTTATCTTTCAAAGTTCATTCATAATTTTCTTATTTGGTTTCCATATCTTATTCTCGTTTGTTTGTTTTTTTTTTTTAATTTATAATTATTTGAATGTTAATTTTTTTTTTTTTTTTGTTATTAAAGTATTTTTATTCAATCTGTTTCAATACATGAACAATAAGAACAATTGATGAAAATAAATAAAATAAAATAAAATAAAAATAAATGACAGATTATCCCGAATGTAGAGGCCTCCCAGCGGAGGTACTACGAGAATGTCAATTTGAATGTCAAGAATTAATATAAAATAAATAATTTTTATATTAACTTTAGAACATCAACCAGTAATGCTTAATATGTACTTTTACTTTCTTCGTAATTATAATGGATTCAACATATGATAATGATCTACAGTTGTCCACTTGTATTGATTAAATAAAAAAAATGTAATCAACAATAATTATCTTTCTTCTGAATATTATATTTTGAACGACTTATGTTGCGCTCCAGCTAGAGAAATGGTCATTGCGAATACTGACCGAGTGTTGTTTACAAAGCCCGTTTTTCTCAAACCACACGAATATTTATATACGTAGAAAATAGACAAGACGTTGTGTACAATAACCAGGTTACCAATAGGTCAATACTAGTTGTGCCAAATGGACGAAATATATAAAATAAGCATAGCTTAATAATAGTGTTCGTTTTCAATGCAATATTTATATATTTGAAATCATATTCAGAGCTATTCTAATTATTCTAATGACCTGGAATAAATTATTTCAGGGGTTCCTCAATAATCACAATAATAATATTATTGTATATTATACGAATATGATAACCAGTATACATCAAGTTTGAAAAATATTAGAAAATATAGTTTTTCAAACCTCAACCAATCTAGATTATTTAAATGCATTCAATGAATTCATTTTTTTAATAACTTCTCAACGATGCATTTTCAGTTTACCCCCCCCCCCCTTATGTCGATGGACTTGTTAATATCACCATTACGTGGTTTTGAAATATTAAAAAAAAAAAATTAAAAATTAAATTAAATAAAAAATTGAAATGACTATTGAAGTCTTATGTGTATATTTAAATTAATATATAAATAAATAACCAAATATAGTATATGGTTAATACAAATTAATTAATTAATTAATAAATGCTTTGTCCGGTATTTTATTATATTTGTAAAGTACGACCGTAATATACACAATATGCCTGTAGAATGAAAAAATCGTATAAACGATCGATTATTTTTTCTAGATAAACGGTCAAATGACTCAAAACGAAAACATCGCAGATATAGGCGGATTAACTCACGCTTACATTGCATATCAGAAGTACGTATCAAGTCACGGGACCGAACAAAGGCTACCTGGACTGGAGGAATTGACACCGGAACAGTTGTTTTTCGTAGGATTCGCCAGTGTAAGTCTCCGTCCGAGAGTGGTTTTCGATTTTTTACGAACGGTTGGACATATTTTGCAGATCTGGTGTGAATCAACCACCGAACAGACGTTGCTTAATGACATGTTGACCGACGTGCACAGTCCTGGCCGAATCCGAGTGTTGGGAACCTTATCGAATTCCATCGAATTCGCCGAAGCCTTCCGTTGTCCGGTAGGATCGCCAATGAATCCGTCAAAAAAATGCAAAATTTGGTGAACTCAGTGAGCAACAAACGCTATAATTTTCACCGAGAAATCCATTGTGTTTTACTCATTAATATTAAACACTACGGCCTTTCTTCGCGATTTATCGCATTACTATATACGTGTAACATCAAAGTAATACTAGAACAAACTTCGAGCAGGATGGAAGTATCGAAAACGTTCGGTGAATAGATTTTTTAACGTGGTGTGTAATATTGAAATGAAAAAAAAATACAATAAATCATATTTAAACATCAGTTTTGTGTACTTATTTATTTAGAGTAAACAACCTGCAATCTAGTTTTAAGTCTATATTATTTTCAATATTTAAAATAATATTGAATAATGTGTCTAAATTATTATTTTAACCTTTCGATTCGATCGTAGTACTTAAGTCATAGCAAATTCTATTTTTTTACATCCAAATACATGTCCTTTGAGTCATATATTTTTATATTTATTTTATGCTATAAACTGGAACTAATACTATTCAAAACGTCTTTTTTCTAAGAATTCTTAGAACTTATTACAGATAATACGAACTTATTTTGAAAAATGAATGATATTTTTTATAACTGATGCATAAAAAATGATAAAAAAAAGACATCTCATTATTTTATTGAAAATGTAAAGTATTTTTAGTTGGTACCAAAAAAGTAAATAATAATAAAGATTTATTTTTATGACCCAAGGCAACTTGGAGATAGGTATACAAAATAAATAAATAAATAAATAAATAAATAAATAAATAAATAAATAAATAAATAAATAAATAAATAAATAAATATATATATAAATAAATAAATAAATAAATAAATAAATATATAAATAAATAAATAAATTAAAATAAATAAATTTCTCAATAATTCTGAAAATACTGGAATCAAATAGAATACATTTCAATTTCACAATATGTTTACACATTTCTTAATATTACGAGTATTTTAAATATTGATAGTAATGTAGACCCAAAACCGGATTGTGATTTGTTTAGAGTAAGTCCTTGAAGTCATTATTATTAATCCTCTAAAAGACGTCTAAAAACGATTAAGGAGCGTGACGAAATTCCGATTTATAATCATTTATAATCGATTCAAATGCAGTGTTTTAGATATTTTACAACACATGAGAAAATTGCATCGTTATTCAAAAAATTGCATATGTGGCAGTAATTAGACGAAAAGCGTTTCGAAATCAACCAAAACTAGCTGTACGTTTGTAATAGTACATCATATGTGACTAGACCAAAAGTTATGGTTTTAAATAATGAGTATCATACACACGTGCGAGTATGCGCATTCCGGTTTATCTCGTTTGACGAGCGTACAGCGAGGGCAGTGCAAAGGTAACCCCGATAGTGACTATTGCGCTGCGTCGTCGATTAATATTTTAGTCGTGATAAGGACGCGCGTAACATCAATCGTGTAAGTGTTTACATAGATCTATATTATACGGTGTACGTTTCTTTTTTTTTTTAAAAAAAAAGAAAAATCTATAATATTCTTAGTTTTGAACCGCTACGGTATACAACAGAATAATATCGCTTTGGTGCAATTCGATCCATATGCGAGTTCGTTGCGTGCACGTGCGCGGTCGGATGGAAAAATACACGTAAGCAATAATAATAATAACAATAAAAATAACGACGACGATTGCCCCCGGGGTGTTGCGCCGGGCGATCGGCTGATGTCGCGGAGCCGACGACGAACAACGAAGCCGACCGGAACGGGGGACGGTGAAGCCTAAACGGATTAGCAGCGACGTTTTCGTAACACGGCATGTCCGCGGAACGGACGTGATACAACTACGGACCGGGGCGAACACGTGCGCAGACGATTGCGAAGCGAACGCGGTCACCGACGAGACGAAATGGTAAGTACACCGGGACGCGGATTCGCAGCCCGTTCCGTTTGACTTTCCGTCCGGGTCGGCCGTTCGACCGGACGCGCGCCTGACCGTCGGGTGAAATCAACGAAACGCTTACGGAAACAGTACGCAACGGTTGCGCGTCGGTCGGTCGCCAATAGTGTTCGGCCGACATTCCGTAGAGCGATTCCGCCGGACTGGCCATGCGACCGATTGATGATGGCTCTCGCTCCGACGCATACGTAAATCAACGTTGCGCGCAATAGCGCAACTCGCGGTACGCAGTAGCAGTAACAGTGAAAGGGTACGGCTTTCGATTCCCGTCGACAACGATTCGATGTTGCGCGCGCCACTCCGACACCTATCGCTTTCGCTACGAATTATTTATTTCTTTATTCTTCTCTCGCGTCACTTTTACCGTACATGCATGGATCCTATTTAAAGATAAAAAAAAAAAAAAAACCATTTCCAACAGTCAGGTTCGACGAACGGTGACGAATATGACGTCGTAACGAAGTAGTCGCGATCTATGTACGCGTCTGACGTTTCAGCCACGACTTAGCGATTTACGGTCTAATTTTGCATTTGAAGACGTAAGAAGGGCAGGAGGTACTTACGATTAGGTGTTTTTAAGTATGATTAGTCGACCGTTAAGAAACATTAAGATTAAATGGTACAAACGATACGTCTCTGATCGAAAAACAATGTTGATTCTTTTTCAAATGTGTATGCCATACCATTGAACTTTCGTAAATTCTTCACAAACACGCGTATAAATATCGGTAAAACGTTTCGATCCAAAAATAACCTCAAGTACTGAACAAACGAGTCGGATAACAGATATTAAATACCTTTTAATTGCATTGCGATGAATTTATCCTATGATTTTATCACGGTTTATCTCAGTTTAGTGGCGCGATTTTATTGGAGTTTTATCCAACTAAACAGAGTCCACGTTTAAATGTTGGCGATTGATTCGTTGTCATGAAATTCGGTTTAAGTTTGATTTGATTACGTGAACCATAATTTTAAATGACATCGATACGACTATGATTTAAATGTAATAGTCGTAATTCTAATATAATATTTTATGAACATGATTTAAATGTAATGTTCATAAAATATTATATTAGAATGCCGGTATTAATGTTTGAGTAAAGAATTCAATAAGTTTTCAATGTGTATGATCAACAAGACTAGACTCAGGATCAACCAAAGGCGTATTTACATGTTTTTCGCTTATAGGCCTGTGAAAAATTACCGCCTTTATTACTGAAATATTAGACCAAGTTATCATTTACGTACTGTAAACTATACATTAATTAAGTAACAAATTGTATTTGTTTAATAAAATATTATTTCTTAAGAGTCATCATTATTTTTTTTTTAAATTAATAACTATATAAAATAAATTAAATAAATGCTTCAAATTGAATGTGATAATTATTAATTATACCTATCGGTCTACGTCATAATTTAACTGTAGTCAGGGGCAAACGCAGGAAAATATTTAGGGGGGGTTAGTTAGGGTTAGTAAAAATAATCAATAAATAACTATAATATAGTTAGTAATATTATGTTAGTAATTAAAATAAAAGGAAAAAGATTTACACACACGTAAAAACTACACAATTAAACAGTATAATTTTACACAGTAAAAATAATCAATAAATAACTATAATATAGTTAGTAATATTATGTTAGTAATTAAAATAAAAGGAAAAAGATTTACTAACAAAATATTTACACACACAGCAACGTGAACAGAGACTGAATTCAAAATAATTGTTTATTGCTAGATATTTTATTTATTAAAATCATCCTTAACGATTTCTTTTATAAACATTCCCGAATCTTTATAAAAAAAATCGTTAAGGACAAACATTAACATTCCCGAATCTTACAATATAATAATATGCAATACCGTAAAATGTGAAACCTTCAAAAATTTGCCGCTGTAGGCACGTGCCTAAAGTGCCAACATATAAATACGCCATTGGGAATAACAATAATTGTTTTCCAATAATATCAATAATACAGTAGATGTAACATTTTAATGATCTGGTCGAAAACCAAAGATAACCATAGCAATGTATGTCATGGTAATTATGAATAAGCTCCAATAGAGCTTAATTGACAATAATATCATCAATATGTTATAATAATCGTAGGTGTGCGATGTGTCAAGATTAAACAATATATAAATAATAAGTAGGGCTCGGATGATTTGCATTTAAAACTACTGTAATATGCATGCATTTATGCACTAAAAAATTACAAAATATGCGCTTAAAATTATAATATACTATCTGATCCCGTGCACTTCGTTGCTCGTTAAATACACCAACTCTATATGACTCTAACTTTGTTCAATTCGTTATTTAATATTCGGTGGATGATGTTCTAGATTTATCTTAAGTTTTCTCTCAGGAATAAAAATTGTGATTCACAGCAATATATTATCAGGTAGGCAATCTACCTGCGGTACATCGCGGACCTAATGCTGTTTGTACGTACCTTAGTGTATGATTTAAATCTAATGAAGTATCAAAGTTATACCAAGTTTGACATAATGCGGTGGATTAATATAATCAATTAATACATAATCCTAACCTAACCTTCTATTTCTCATGTTTGTAGCTGCATTTTGACAAAATTTGATATTCTGGCGTCTTCTTGGCATTTTTAATGACACAAACAAATAGAAAATATTCAAAGTACTTATTTATATTTTTTTTTTTTTTTGGTTACCTTGCAACGTCGGGTAATTCATTATATTAACCATTAATAAATAAATATTATTCTCAAATCGTAAAAACCCCAAAACAACCATTTATAAATAAAAACAAAAATTTCTATCGTAAATCTTAAAATTCCTGTTTGAGCACCTCCCGGGGGTGGAGTTAGGTCCATATATAAACCCTATAAACCCGCTCCACGACATTCTCTATCATTTAAACAAAAAATCAAGATAATCGGCCCAGCCGTTCTCAACTGATGCAATTTCGAATTTTTTGTCTCCATTTTTTTATATATAGATATTAAAAAAAAAAATTTTCATAAATATAAGTTATTCTGACTTTTTAATCATTAACTAAAGTAACTTAACTATGTATTTTTTTAAATTTTTTGACAACAATATGTACCATAACATATAATTTATTGTATTATTTTTGGTTTTTTTTAAGTTTTTAAAAATTAGTAAATTCTTGTGGACTAGTATAATATCCTGCGATAAAATTCAATATTATATACGTATAATATAATTAATATTTCAATACAACGTGCATTTTTTTTAATACTTTAACGATTGTTTAATAATATATTAACATCTCGGATCTAATCTGATAAAACACACCTTTAAATGTGCATTGAAAACAAATAACTGTTAAATATTTTGTTGCGAGACTTAAAAGGATACTTAACGTATAGCAGCAACAATTGTAGTAGTATTGCGATAGAAGACTATCAGTTATATTGCAATATTATGGTGTTAAACCATTATCAAGTAGGTACAGTAATTTGTAATACTAATTACTGAATCCTCGAATGTTAATCTAATTTATATTAAAATATTTTTCCCTCGTTCGTTGGCTTAGTAAACATTTTAATAGAGTTATGAAAACAAATTTTCATATTAATTTAAACATAAATTGTAAAAGCTTAAAATAAATCACAATTGTGTATGTCAAACGAAACTCTGAACAATATATATATATCTTTTATTATCATGGTATACAATATAATATTATATTGTTGTGTAGTTATGCTCCTATGTCATCATTTTATTTGTGCATTGTATGTAAAATACTAAAAAAACGATATGTGTTTAAGTCTTTGGTGGATCAACGTCAGATCACATTACTTACACAATGGTATTTGTGTGAAATACTAATTAATTTTATTACATTTTTTCCATAACTCAGCGATATAAAATAATAATGTTTAAAATATTATTGTTCCCAAACTAGTTTTGTAACTAACACTTTTCGTCCGGGTATATAGACACTTAGGTATTTCCAAACAAACACTGTATTTTAATAAACCAATAGTACACGTAATCTAACTAAAATGTTACATTTATAAACATCCAATTTTATTTAAACAAGCGTTGCCATTGAATAAGTAGCGAATTATACTCATGTAAGAGAACTAAAAAATCGATTATAATAGGCTTTGAAAAAACACAAATCTCCTTCGATTTCAATGCGTCATTGTTCAAGGAGTACGATCGAGCAAATTCTACATTGACCTTTCGCTTGATGTATCGAATGTGTTATACTAATGTATGTATATTATTTATTACTTAATACTTAGTAGAAGTAAAAAACGTAAAAACCCGATATTGTTTGCCATCTCTTATCAGTTTTATTGCAACTGTAATCCATTTCTATTTTCATCAGATATTTTTTATAATAATATGTAAATAAATAATAAATATTAATTAATTTGACATACCTATATTTCTTATTTCAATATACATTATTGCAATGCTTAGGTTTCCTTAACAAACATATAGAAAATATTTTGACATTCGTTAGTGTTCACTAATGGGATTATTAGCTATATAAGACAGGTGCAGTAAACACACTAGTATACCTAACTTATACTATTTTTGTATGAAAATTTAAGTCATATAGTTTTTTTAAACTTAAGTACTTATTATGAAACGATTAATTTTAAACAATTAAACAGATAAATAATAGAAATCTAGTTTATTACTAAAAAAAATCAATAGCATATTGGGTGAATTATTATTCTATTTTAATACTGATTGTAACTAGAATTAATAATACGTATGAATTATTAATTTACTGTTAAATCATTAACGTTTTTAACTATTTTAAGGAAATATAGTCTCAGAAATGTCAAAGGTCCCCTGTATTTTGGGACCCCGAGGTTTTGTCCCTCTTTGTCTTCTGATAACAACGCCTCTGCTCTTATTCTATATTATTCTTCATAGCTGAACAAATATTTTTCATAAATGATAATTTAGCGTTTAGCATTTCAAAAATATTTTTTCTAAATTTGTCGAACAATAGTAAATCAAAGTTACACACAATTATTAATTATTTAAAAGTTATATCTTTAATATTATTTATATATATATATATATATATATATATATATATATATATATATATATACTAGCGGACCCGACAGACGTTATTCTGTATGATATTTCAAGCGATTAGGATATTAAACAAAATATAAAATGAAAGACAAATAATATAATAATAATTTTCTCTAAACTTAACTTAGTTCTAAATTTAATTGATACAAACCGATTTGTGAATCTAAACCATCCAGGGCGTTACCAAAACGCATACAAAAAAATTATTAAATACGGTCCAGCCATTTAGGGGGAGTTCAATTACATACACACGTACAGTAGAATTATATATATATATATAAAGATATATAAAAGTACATTTTTTAAAGTAGATAAAAATAAAAGACATTATTATGGATAAATTATTTATTTGGTATATCCTAAACACACATGACATTTTTATTTTCTATGAAATTTGTCACTTGAGAATTTTATTTACCATATTTCCAACAATATTAATTTGTTATTGAATTCATCATAAATGTTTTCAAATATAATGTATTACCTATTGATAAGATAAGATCAGTTATATAACGATGGAATCCGCTTTAACTGTATGATGTACAATAAATTGATAAAGATGTACTTTGTTATTGAAAAATAAATATACATATTATTATTATAATTACTATAAGATATAATTAGTTTACCATTTATTATGATTAACAGCTGTAGTTTTCAATTTATTTGAGGAAACACGTTAGATCAACATTTCCTAACCTTTTTGCAATGGCGACCCATAAATTTAATCTTTATTAGGTACGCGACCCCACGCTAAAAAAAAAGTATGCTGTAAATAAATAAGATTTTTATTATAATCTATTTTATCATTGAGTTTTTTTTATAAAATACAATATACTGAATAATAATAACTTAATAAATAAAATTAATTATAAAAAAAATTCAAAAAATTAGAATAATAGAAAATTGCTGAATTTATTGCTGAATTTAGTGTGAATTTTGATTATAGATGCTGTTTTTTACCGATAGATAAGAAATATTCCATAATCGTAATAACTTTACGTCATTTATTCTACAATACTAGTTAGACTTCACATTATTAATATAGAGTATGAAATAAAATATAACATAAGCATTTATCAATTTACGGCTAAAATAACTGTAATCGTAACCACGAGTCGCGACCCATTGTTTGGGAAACGCTGCGTTAGATTATAACTGCCCAAAACTAGAAAATTTTATGATTTTCCTTTAAAATTAGCACGCTTTGGCCTATAAAAATATTTTCATATAGTCAGTGCTTTGGCCATCACCTCAAAATGTATCCTGAATAGTAAACACTATTAATAAAATAATACTCAAAATCAATTAGTTTAAAAAACAGATAGACATTCGTGCGACATATTTGAGAAAACGACAAATAATGATACATCTTCCGACTTGATAAAAGACTATAATCCTAAAATTAAGATCTAAAGTTGTAATTAAATTTTATTAAACCAGTTTTTTTATATTTAAGTTAATAAAACTATATACATTTCTTCTTTCTAATAAAAAACTTAAATTTTGTGTTGCAGGCTAAACTTACTCTACTGATATGGATATTGTACATCGTGACGATGATGAAATTAAATGGTAATATATTTAATAATTATTATATTACACAGCGAAATAAAATATCTGTTTACGCTTATTTACGTCTTTGCCAGTTTATGATTTGATCCTATATTGTATAATATATATCATATTGTATACATTTTATACAATTGTTGTTTTCCCAGTGGCGTAATTGGAGAAAACATGAGAGAGTAAAATCAACTACATATAATGGCTCGCATATGCATTATAACCTCCTTCAAATTTTGATCAATACCAATACTTTTTAAGTGACCAAACAGAAACTAATAAATAATTTATCTTGTATTAGTTTTCCTTTGTATAAGTCTTGATAAGGATTTCATCTTTCTACTCTTGCCTTTCGTAATTGAAATAAAAGTAAATTATTGGATTCATGGAAAAAACTATTAAATACATTACGAGTACTATCCTAATAATATTTGTATATCTATTACAGGGCGTACATTTTTTAATAGGGATTATTAAAAATTACATTTTTTGTACTTAAATAATTTGAAAACTGCTTATGATGTTCCTTACCAACAATCATTGTAAAAAATGTATGTAACTATTGTTTGAAGTTTAAAATTCCGTTTGAAAGCAATTTTTTACTTTTAGCATGAACTTTTTTTTTACTTTTAAACATTGTTGATGTGCCATAATATACCACTTAAAAGCGTGTTTGCCCGACACTCGAATGCCCGACTCCATTTGTCCGACACTTAATTTGCTCAACACTACATTTGCCCGACAATATGTTTGCCCGACACTATGTTTGCTCGACACGACATTAGACCCGAGGCCCGACAATATATTTTATTGCTTTATTTTTACTGTTCGTAGTACTAATAAACAATATTTTATTACTATTTCATTATTTTTTTATTATTATTATAATTATTTATTATTATACAATAGTTTCAAAAATTCTAAATCAGACGAATATTTTATCATGGATAATATCGTTCAATCTGAAAAGGTACCAAGTACATATTAAGTAAGATTCTACAGAAAGTAATAAAATATATAATTAAAATGTTATTGTATTGTTGGTCACTATCTATACTTAGGGTTACCATACTCCGGATTTCGCTCGGACAGTCCGGATGTCCGGATTTCGCTCGGACAGTCCGGATGTCCGGATTTTACAAAGGTAACCGTTTAACGTGGTTATATTGATACAAAATGTTTTGACAGATTTTATAACATATTTAACCTAACAACTCTCAAGTAGACATTTTATTCATAGATTTAAATAAAATTGTATTAATGAAAGAACAGTAATCCTTTTTATACTACAATTCGCGATTAGATATACATTTCCAAATAAACCGATAGGCGATAGCCGATAAACAGATAACACGACGTTCTTGACGTGACATTTGATAGTTTAGTCTTCAATACAGTACAGTCTGTTATAGATTACATTTAGTATAATTTCTACTTCTTTTTTCTATTCTTTTAAAAAATGTTATTATTTTGATTTCATTCCGTTTGATTCTATTTTAATTATTTTTTTAAATAGGAAGATGGCACAAATTTGTGAAACTTTTGAGATTGTCGGGCAAGTTTAGTGTCGGGCAAATGATGTCTGGAAATTGAATGTCGGGAAAATGTACTGATCCCCTGATAAAGTTAACTAATTTTTTCAATTCTTAAAATTGAGGTTAAGCTTCTAATTCAATGGAAAAAATACATTTATACATATAATTATATATTTTTGATCACATGAAAAATACTATTTTCAAATAATTAAAATTATTATAGTTGATTTTGTAATAATCAATAACTTGTAAAAAAAATAAAATGCTTTTTAAAATTAAAATAATAAATTAGGGAAAAATTAAGATAACATCATTGTAATATAACTGAATAACAATTAATGTAGCTACGTATCACGGGAAAAAATTAACTTTTAAGTAATAATTTAAAAAAAAAAAATTGATCTTGTTGAATAACTCAATTAAGGGACGTAGAACTTGGCTTGAACATTTCAACCGGTTGATGCTCAACCTTGGTCGTTTGCTCCGACAGTTATAAGACGAATAGGGGTGGGGGGAGTGCGGAAAGAGTCGGAAGTGTGCCGATCCGTCACCACGACAAATGACGCTGGCACGATGATATCGTTTCGAGATGTGTGATCCGTGATAAGTTTTTGATCTCTTTCAGCGGCAGCAGATGACTGTTGGCCGAGGAAGTTCAAGTACGGCACGGTATGCGTGTGCAACTCGACGCACTGCGACCGGACGCCGGAACCGGAACCGCTGGCCGCCGGCAAGTACGCACTATACGTGTCGTCGAATGCCGGCAGTCGGTTGCACAGGAGCAGCGACGGGTCGTTCGTCCCGTCGCTCGACTCGCAGTGGGTCGGCCAGGAGATCGACGTGGACGAGACGACCACGTACCAGACCATCTACGGGTTCGGCGGCGCGTTCACAGACTCGGTCGGCATCAACGTCAAGTCGTTGAGTCCAAACGCCCAACTCAACCTACTCAAGTACGTAGTCTGAAGTTTAGACACTTTGAATGACTGCCAGGTGGTGGTGTTGGTTTTTTTTTATCGTATATAACAACTTAATAACTCGGTTACGATTGTTTAGCGACCACGTCGATGTTATCGTAAATCTTAGATTTTAAGCGTCCGGCTTACGTCATTGACAAATGTCCGTGAAGTTGGCCACGCAAAGTTGGCACCCAAAGCAAAAATTTGGTACATAATTAGTAAGCCATTAGTAAGAATTAGTAAGCATAAATTCAGAATTTGTAAGTACAACCCACACCAATTATCCCTAAAACTAAATTTCCGGCCAACTTCCCGGCAGCCGGAATATTTTTGAATTTTAAAGTTTTTTTTTTCAATATTTAGTAAGTAATTAGTAAGTATTTTTAAGCACAATTCCCAAATCTGTTAGTCAAAATTTACTCGATTATCCCAAAATGTTTGCAGCCGGTACATTTTTTGAATTTTAAAATTTTTTTTTTCAATATTTAGTAAGTAATTATTAAGTATTTGTAAGCCACCAACCAAAACTTTTAAGCATATAATTTCAAAGTTGAGTCAAACTTATGTTTGGCCTGCCAGACCTTTTCGAATTTTAAAGTTTTTTTTTTTTACAATATTTAGTTGGTAATTAGTTAGTATTTGTAAGCACGATTCCCAAATCTGTAAGTCAAAATTTACTCGATTATCCCAAAAAGTTTGCCAGCCGGAACATATTTGAATTTTAAAGTTTTTTTTTCAATATTTATTAAGTAATTAGTAAATATTTGTAAGCACAATTTCCAAATTTGTAAGTCAAAATTTACTCGATCCCAAAGTTGGCCAGACCAAAAATTTTTGAGTTTAAAAGTTTTTTTTTTCAATGTTTAGTTAGTAATTAGGAAGTAAGTATTTGTAAGCCACCAACTGAAGCTTTTAAGCGTGTACTTTAAAAGTTTTGGCCAACCAAAGTTATTAAAATTAAATCTTTTTAATTAAATTTATTAAGACAAAACAGTATGATAAATAAATACCAATGTTTAACAAAATTATTTTTCAATAAAAAAAAAAAAAAAATTATGATTTCAAATTATCATAAAAGTTTAATATTTTTATAAAATTAAATAGTCCAATTAAAAAATGGTCAAACTTAATAAAACTTAAAACAAAATATAACTAATAACATGTTTTTAAACAAAAATCAACAACTTTTAATTTGTGATTAAAATATTTTAAAATACATAAATTAAATGAAAATTTAATTGTGTGACTAAAATAATATAAAGTTCATAAATAAAAATCAACAACTTTTAATGTATAATTAAAATATAATAAAATATATAGATAAAATTAAACTTTAATTGTGTGACTAAAATAATATAAAGTTCATAAATAAAAATCAACAAGTTTAATATGTATAATTAAAATATGATAAAATATATGGATTAAATGAAACTTTAATTGTGTGACTAAAATAGTATTAAGTAAATAAACAAAAAATTTTAACTTTTAACATGTAATAAAAATAATTTGTGTTTTGAAGTCTTGTTAATCATATATACTACAAACACGTACATACAGCCGGCAAAATGTATAGAAAATAACAGCGATTCAACTTATATTTATAATACTACGAAAACATTAGTTTCCAAAGGGTTTTTAAAAACGTTCATTTTACAAAGATTCGAATTACTAAAAAAACATTTATAAGTCAGGAAGGTTGATTGACAATACTATTCTCCTGAGATATGAAGGAAATATTTCAGCATTCTTTGAAAAGATTTCTTATAGCATAGATAGTGCTACAGAGTCATACACATTGATTGTAATATTGTGTGGTGCAATAAAATAAAGATATTTACCTTGCTATTAGAAAACTGATTATTTAGAAATAATTATAAAGAATTCGTTCGATGAAGTATTAAAATTTCGAAAGTGTGACACTGAATATAATGTAATGGTTGAGGTTAATGATCAGTTATAGATTGATTGTGACATAATGAGAGTTTGCCCATTAGATCTACCTATTAAATTGAATTTCAATAAAATATTGATTTTAAGAGCAGTCATTGTATACAGTGGTTCAACCAACACCAAAGTAATTGGGCACTACTTCTTTATTTAATCTATATATTTTAAGATATTTTAATCACACATTAAAAGTTGTTAATTTTTGTTTAAAAATATGTTATTAAATATATTCTGTTTATTATTAAGTTTTACCATTTTCTAATTCAAATTTAATTTTACATTTTTATAAATATTTAATTAGATTATTATTTGTTATAAAAATATTAAAATTGTATGAAAATTTTAAATCACAATTATTTTGATTTTATAAAAAAAATAATTATATGAAACATTGGTATCTATTTATCATACTACTTTGTCCCAATACATATATATGATTTAATTTTAATAACTTTGGTTGGGCAGAACTTTGAAAGTATACGCTTAAAAACTTCGGTTGGTGGCTAACAAATACTTAATAATTACTTACAAAATATTGAAAAAAAAAAAAACTTTAAAATTCGAAAAGGTCTGGCAGGCCAAACATAAGTTTGACTCAACTTTGAAATTATATGCTTAAAAG
This sequence comes from Sipha maydis, assembly GCA_034509805.1. Taxonomy (NCBI): domain Eukaryota; kingdom Metazoa; phylum Arthropoda; class Insecta; order Hemiptera; family Aphididae; genus Sipha; species Sipha maydis. Next base: position 140,235 of record JASXSY010002668.1, read on the forward strand.
TTTTGGTTGGTGGCTTACAAATACTTAATAATTACTTACTAAATATTGAAAAAAAAAATTTTAAAATTCAAAAAATGTACCGGCTGCAAACTTTTTGAGATAATCGAGTAAATTTTGACTTACAGATTTGGGAATTGTGCTTACAAATACTGACTAATTACTTAGTAAATATTGAAAAAAAAAAAACTTTAAAATTCAAAAATATTCCGGCTGCCGGGAAGTTGGCCGGAAATTTAGTTTTAGGGATAATTGGTGTGGGCTGTACTTACAAATTCTGAATTTATGCTTACTAATTCTTACTAATGGCTCACTAATTATGTACCAAATTTTTGCTTTGGGGGCCAACTTTGCGTGGCCAACTTCACGGACAATATTAACAATCTTAATATTTATACTTTTTTCGATGTGCATTCGGTAAGCAATTTAAATGCATTTTACACCATACATTTCGATCGCAACGCGTATATATTGCATACGTATTTATTTCGAAATATTTTACGATGGATTATTAGTAAATTAATACATCAGTAGATGAGAAACTTCATGCTTATTATTAAACAAAATTGTGAAGTAAACTATTTTAATATTATTGATTGCTTTGCCACCACCTTTAAACCTCCGAATATGAAAATATATGTCGTTTTCATTAATACTTATTTTTGACGCGCTTACAAGTTGTTGTTGTACCGCTTTTGATAAATCTCTGATTTTATCATTTACATGCCTTACGTGCAAAGTTATTAAGCAAATTAATAATACGTACTCGTATTATGTACCCACAATTATTTGATATTATAATTGGACATTTTTACATTGGATTTAAACGTTTATTATGGGTCGGCTATGGTTACTCGTGCTGTATAGACCTACATTTTCGAAAATCTTCCATTGCGTTGCCATAATCCCTTGTTTTTTAAAAAAAATTGAGGGGTGTTTTAACTCCTAGAACACCCTCCGCAAATATGCCACTGCTATCAACTAAACATATAGATTTTGCATCATCTTATGTTATAGTACCTATTTGATTTGTTTAGATCGTATTTCTCAAACGATGGTATTAACTACAACATTGGGCGAGTTCCAATCGGCGGCACAGATTTCTCGACGCGCAAGTACACGTACGCCGATACTAAAGGCGTTCCAGACTTAAGTAATTTTGACTTGGCCCCCGAAGATATAGAACTCAAGGTAGGTCCTAGTTTTATGTGTGTGTGTGTGTGTTTGTACTTTACCTTATCTTCTGATTTATTCTCTTAATTTTAATTTTTATTAATAATGCCCGATGAGCAAGAGGAGATATATACGAAAACAATTGCAGTTAATATTTAAATACTGTATAGAAAGAACTAAGCTAGTATTAAAGTTTAGTGTATCATAGAACCAAGTCATATATTTTGAAGAAGTCAACTAAAAAGTATTAACTATAATACGAAGTCATACAATTTATAATGGGTGTCTTTTAACAAAAAACTTAACTTAAAACGTAACTTTTTAACAAAAACTCGATGTTATACGTTAATTATCCTTTTTTCTTGGTTGTATAAGTAAAACAATAATCATATTGAACTTACGTTCGGTGAATCGTGCATTGTACTTACGGTTATTGTCCACACAGATACCTTTGATAAAGACCGCCATGGGGATGGTTTCTGACGAGCTCAAATTGATCGGATCCGCGTGGTCGGCTCCGCCATGGATGAAGACCAACAACGACTACTCCGGAATTGGTTTTCTCAAACCGATGTACATGGAAGCGTGGGCCGATTATCATCTAAAGTGAATGAAAACAATTATTGTTATTATAATACTATTATCGAAACATTATGACCGTGTACTCATTGATCAAGTAATCTGCTCAGTTCAATTGATAATGATTTAGTACATTTAGTAGTTTTTAATAATAATATTAATAATTTATTTATTTCAACTTCTTCACATAGTAATTTTCAATGTAAAAGTATAATCATAGAAAATTAAAATTAACTTTGTCATTAATTCTCTTCATATAGCAATAAAATATAATTAAACATACAACAGTGTAATATATCATAAATTATACATATATTACACTGTTGTACACAATAGGTACATTTTAAGATATGGAGGTGGGATTAGAATAAGCGGACGTCTTGTCCGATGATATTGTAAGATGACAGGAATCTCGGGCTTTTCGATCAGGTAACGACAATCGGAAATTATGCGGAAACTGAAAAATACCATGTATGTACGTATACGATATAGTATAATAAATAATTATATAATATAATATAGTATATGTATAATTTATGATACTGCGTGCCCAGGATACTGTTCTGGGGGTCAAGGGAAATGGATTTATAAATTATTATTAAAACGTGTATAAAAAGTATATATATATAAAAATCCCCATTTGAGGGAATTCTACCCGTCAATACTGCACCTTTGGATCTCAACTCGTCCCAAACTGTTTTCGATGGTGATTCTAAGCTCTGCGACGTGTTTAGGTTTTTGGACGCGTACCGTAAACAGAACCTGACCTTTTGGGCGCTGACCACGGGTAACGAACCGCTCAACGGTATCGTGCCGGTCAACCGGTTCAACTCGATGGGCTGGACACCGGGATCGCACCGCGAATGGATCGGACGTTACATGGGGCCCCGGTTGAAGGGTTCCGAACACAAGGACACGTTGCTGTTCGCCATCGACGACCAGAGAATCGTTTTGCCTTGGTGGATAAAAATGGTACGTACAGAACCACATGTTTGACACTAATACGTATCAAAATATTACTATAAAATCAATATGATACAGCTACGTAGTCTGTCCTAAGTATTGTTGTTAACAATACGCATTGTAGAACCCTTGTACCTATATATATATAGGCAGTGGCGGCTCATGTGCTTTGAAAGTGGGAGGGCTATATGAAATTGCTTATTATGGAAAGTATCGAACTTAAATAATATTTTAATAATAGTTATTTAATTAAATCCATTTAGCAAATATAAATTATTATATATATTTTAAATTGTCAACACATTTTATAGAAAAAATATAAATATATGTAAATATAAATATATATATTTATATATGTAAATATACAAACTTTGAAAATTACAAAATTACAACAAAAAAAACATAATTTATAAAACTTTATACTTATAATCTAAACGTCTATCTTTTATTTCGCTAAACATATCAATCATTTTTTTTATTAAAATTAGAGTTATTTAAAATCATTTAATTTTCATTATTTATCATTGTTAGAGCGTTTAACCTTTCTTCTCCAATTGTGCCCCGTAAACATGTAATAATTGATTTGAGTTACGAACGCACAAAGTAAATAATAAACTACGCAAGTTCGAAATCCGTGTATATTGGGCGATTAAAATCATCGACCCGGCGGCAGTATTATTTTTATGTTCCTCCGTCTTAGTTTTTGTATTCCGATCATAGTTACGACGAGCGACTTTTAACATCGCTCAAGTATCACATGCATGACGTATACAAGGGAGGAATGGTAATAACCTCTAATGGTGTTTTTTTTTAACAAGACGATCATTAGGGGATGTTTTACTATTTTTCCATAATAATCATAGTTATTATCCATAATAACTTGGTTTTATTCTCGATGAACTTCCTTTGCATCATCATGAAAACTATATTTAGGTCTCGTTTACATAACAATTTTATTTAATATTAAGTTTCACAAGATATATTTTTTTTTAGAGTACCCATTTATCATCACTTTTTTGTTGTTTTACATTAAGTTCACTATCCCTATACGAAAATTAAAACCTTCCACAAAATGATTGTTCTCAACATTCTAAACGACATTCAAGAACCCCTCACAATGAACCCTGTATCATGTTATGAAAAATTGATGACGCGTTTCACGCTGAATGATAACGAAAACGATTTGTAATCCAATATAGTGTTTCAGAAATTGTTGAAAAAAAAATTCATTTTCGTTCAAAGTGTGTTTGATTATGATCGTTTTACAATATAAGAATTGTGTTATTTAACCAGGTACCTATGATATATTACAAAAAATAAATGTTAGACATCGATTAATGCGAAAAATCTCGCAGGAAATATCAACGGTTGTTTATTTTTATATTTAAGATAATGATAATAATCCAAACTTTTGAGGATAGAAAAAAAAAATTTTTCAAAAATTTCGGTTGACTCCCTACCCTAACTATTACTAACAAATGTTCCGTTTTGCACGCAGCTCATGAGCGACGAACAGTGCGCTAAGTACATCGACGGCGTGGCCGTCCACTGGTATTTGGATTTTATCGTTCCGGTCAAAGTGCTGGATCAAGTGCATAAAGACTTCAGCAACAAGATTATAATGAACACGGAAGCGTCGCAAGGTGAGTAATCGCGGATGACCGTCCACAAATAATTACGACTCTCGCAGTGAATAACGTGTGTATTAATCGGCTTTCTGTTCAACTGGTTTCTCTAGGAGACAAACCGTGGGACTTCGTTAAAGTGCAACTGGGTAGCTGGGCCAGGGCCGAGAATTACGCGAACAATATAATCGACGTAAGTATTACCTATTTACTATTAGTCGTGCATAACACGAACACTAGATCAGTGGGACCGAGAATATTTGATGACCTAGAATTATAATAACGAAGAAATATCGTTTTTAAAATGAAGACTAACAACCTTTTCTTTTTTTTTTTAATTCTCCGAGCATTATTTACTCCTTGATTTCTAGCTGCTCTTTGATTGAAGAAAATTAACGAACGGTTAGGCGACAGTTCGTCAAATATTTTTTGATATTTTCATAAAAAAGTAACAGTTTGGAAAAATCTATTTTTAAATATCAAGATATAAATTAACAAGTTTAAAACAGTATATGCTTGCAATTACTTTTTGTAGACTTGTAGGAGGGACTTTCCAGTTCCAATAAGTATCAGTATTGGTTATGAAATAGAGTTTAGTAAATTTATCTATTCTATAGTTAATGGTAGGTACCAGTTACGTCAACTAATACTTCTAGTTCTAACCAAGTCCTGGTTTGGTTTTTATATTTTCGGTACCAATACGAGTATGTATATTTTTAAAAAGGATTTGAATTTTCATATTAGTTTTTGAAAAGTATAAATCTAAGTAATATTCGTATTAATTAATTAAAATAAAAATATTTTAATCTAGTTTATCAGTATTGATTTCAGTTAATTTGAAGACTGCATTTAAACAAGCTAATATACTCGTACATTGATACAATGACGCCAAGTTTATTTTTATTTTTAAAAAACCATTCAAAATATAATATTACTACTGAATGCTTGTATTTTATTTATAACAAATTACAACATGCATTATTTCTTGAATATTTGGCATTTTGGTTAAGTTTAACTATAACTAAACAATCAACTATGTAATATCACATCAGAGTATCAGACCAACAGGAATCTTAATAATTTTGTACTCTATTTTCACATATCAGGATTTAAATCATTGGGTGCAAGGCTGGTTGGAGTGGAATCTAGCTTTAGACATGACAGGCGGACCGACATGGGTATCTAATTTCATTGATTCACCTATCATTATCGACAAAACTAAGGACGAGTTCTATAAGCAACCAATGTTCTACGCTATTGGACATTTTTCTAAATTTATATCTAGAGGTTCCACACGCATAAAATTAACTCAGACTTCTGTCGTCAAGTCTGTGGGTTTCAAAAGACCAGATGGAGCTAAAGTCATCATTCTATACAACAGGTAAGTAATTAAATTTAAATAAGTCACATAAAAGTAAAATTTTTTTTTAGTCTACTCAGCTAAAAAAAAAAAAAATTAACGTGATTTATTTAAATATATATTTTAACTTATTGTTAATTCTTAATTTTTTTCATGGTTTTGAATTTTAATAAGTTATGTTGGAAATTTTTTAGAAGAAACAAATCAGTGAACATTTCCATCAAAGATCCAAAACGAGGTGTTATAGGTTTAAGTTTACAAAAACAGTCTATAAATACACTGATTTACTGGTAAGAATGAACTTTCTCATAAACACTTTTTTCTTTTTTTTTCAATTGACTCAATATAAATTATTTTTTACAAATACTTTTAGGAATTTTTATCATATTATTATTTATAAATATTATTTATTATTTAATATTTTTTTAAGTAAACTAAACTATTTATATATTTTTATACAAAATTACTTCACATATTAAAATTAATAAAAATCACATTCTTTAACTTATAGAAGCATAACAGTATGATTGGTTATTTTTATCATAAAGAAACAATGGTCCACAGTACATACATAAATAATTGATAGTGACAACTATTACAATGTAATGAAATATTCATAGAAATATTCATACATACATTTAGAAGTTTTTAACTAACAATTTTTATTCTATAATTATTTCAATAAAATATTTGAAAAGAAATATTTAATCATGCTCTGGATAATACTGTTGCAAGTTCGGATACACTTCATTGGCAATCTCTATTGAAGATGAACCCAATACTCTTCGTTTCATCAAATCAAATTCTTTACCTGGAGATAAAATTTTATTTTTAACGCATTTACTGTTTTATTTTATAATTTTAAATATTATAATACTTACCAGCTGGATCCATCACAGAACCTCCAGCTTCTCTAATTATAATATCACCTGCAGCCATGTCCCAAGCGTGGATACCCATTTCTACATACAAATCAATAGCTCCTCTTGCAACTTGAGCTAAATTCCAAGCAGCTGAACCAGCAGCACGAATGCTAGAACATTTTTATAAATATAAAATCAATTTAATTAAACTATTCTGTAGTTTGAAAGGTATTCCTTTGTTAAAATTTTACCCGTGAGCATGCTTTGCCAAATAATTAATGTTGTGAGCCACAATGCGTCTGAAGTCTTCGTCTCTGGATGAACCAAATTCTACAGCAACCAAAGCATCACTCAATTCTAAAAAAAAAAAAATTATATTTTATTTCTAAGACGAACAACAGTCTCGAACTACTTACTTTTTACCCCACTAACTTTAATAGGTTCATCATTTAGAAATGCTCCTTCACCTTTGATTGCTCGGAAAAACATGTCTAAGACTGGATTGAAAATAACTCCTAATTTAACTTCCCCGCCAACAGCCAAACCAATAGATATGCAAACATTTGGATAGCTATGTACAAAGTTTGTTGTGCCATCTACAGGATCAATGATCCAAGTTGGAGCCGACGTCAGTTTTTCTTTAATGCCCGCAGCAAATGATTCCTCACCAATAAACCTTACATTTAAAAAATATTATTATTTTTCATTAGTAAAAATATATATAATGTAAGTTTTATCTGGTATACTTATGATTAGGATATTTTTGTTTGATCCCTTCAATAAGTAACTTTTCTACTTCTTGATCAGTTTCTGTGACAAAATCAATAGAAGTAGCTTTTGTCTCAATTATTTTCTTCTGATTGATTCGAGATTTGATGATCTAGAATAAAATACGATATAGTAAATGATATTGGTACAAATTAAACTACTAAGCAGATTAAGTATAACTCTCAGGTATACACTCTAATTGCAATGTATTTAGTGTTATTTAAGAAAAGCAAATTGTTTTTTTTTAATTAATTCTTTTAATTTTACAGAAATAATTTTAACAAGTAAGAATTTATTTAAAAATACCTAGTGGTTATAACAAAACAAAAAATAATTTAAAAAATAAAAACTGTTTGCAAATAAAAACTCATGACTTTTTTTTTAAATAATTAAATGGGAAAAATATCAGGAAAATATATTCTATACAATTTATATTGCATAGTTTAATAAAAATTAAAAAAAATTATCTTGAATAATATTTTTGACCAGCCATTATTAAAATAATTAAAAAATATAATTTAATTACTATTATAATACAAGTAATATAGTACTTAATAAATGCTGCCAAATAACAATACACCTTATGTATAGTTCTTAGAAAATTTAATAATATTATACTCATAAATGATTGTAAATTGTAAATGTTTAATATATCACTTCTCCGGTGGAACAACGACATAAGTGTAAATTAATTAATTTTGAGCTGTATAGGGGTAGTTTATCGGTTTTGACAAAACCGATAAATCTATCTTAAACTAGACTAAATTTGACATTATAACAATAACCATTTATTCTTTTTAGACTATTTATTATATCCTAAATAATACAAACAATTACACAAAAATTTTTAATTGAGTTTTCTGAAGAACAATTACATTTTCACTAACGCAATTGTTCCACCGGAGAAGCGATATATATATATTGCATATGCATATATTTATAGAGTATATACATTTTTCTATATTAGATATATTAAATTTAGTTATATAAGCTTAGTAAACTCAAAAAATTTGTAAATAATTGTCTCTAGAAATTGTATTTAACAATTATTTTACTAAAGTTTGATGAAACAGTAGAAAAATAAATTAATAATATTAACAATCATAATAACTTTCAAAAAAAAATTAATTGAGTAACAATTTAGTCAATTTTTTCACTAGCAAAAGGAAAAACCTTGGGGAAAACTATTAACAGTTAATTTTTTCTTGAATTAAACATACATTTTATAATTCTGTTATCTGTATACTATTCTGTATAAACATATTTTAGAATTTTTATTTTTATTTTTTTACTTGCCTCTATATCATTTCAGTTCCTATATGAATCAATACATAAATAAATTTAAATACTATTTAAGAGAAATTGACAATGCTAGAAATACTTATTTATGCCTGGTCTTATGACTAAAAATAATTTTTTTTTAAAATCTTTGGATTGAATATTTATTTATGATAACAACACATTGTATTAAATATTTAAGCTACTAAAAAAAAAAAAAATTATTAAATTAGGTTTTTAATAAAAGTGATATAATGATAAGTGTATTTAGAATTGTGTGAATTACATATTATTACGTAATAAACATTTGAATTTATAAAAATATATTTTACAATTCAAAATTTACGATCTGTGAAATATTTGTAAATATAAATTACCAAAGCTAATTGATAACATACAGGTTTGAGTTTAATTTTTAATTTGGTTATTCTAGCATCTGACAGGAAATAGGGCTAAATAATTCTGAATTCTTCATGAGTAAAATATTTCCTATAATTTTTTTCTGATCCATACCTATATGGACCCCTTCGTTAAAAATGACAAAAATATGGTCGGAAATAACGGGGATATACGATAATGTCCTTAAATTTCACTAGCAGCCGATTTTAAAAACCGTTGCGTGTTTTGCTTTAAAATCGTCCGTAAAGGTAATATCTACAAAAACCGCTAGCGGAATTCATCAGTTGACATGCAGGGGTCTGCCGTGTTCTCGAATAACTTATTTCAAAGGCATTCATTGCATAAATAATGAAATATATCATAAATTTACTTCACGTTATGAGCTCGTGTACGTGTTGAAAAAATTGGTGAAACGGGGTTCAACAGTCGTAAAATCGACCGGTCAACGAACTAATTTTATGACTAAGTATCCATTAAATGTATAGAACGTTTTTACAGTAGTAAACACATTTGATGTAATGTTTTCCTAAGCAAAGGTTAGTGACGAGTAATAATAATTATTGAACGACTGCGGACCGGTTATGTGCATCGCGAATTCCGCTCATCCGCGAGGGAGTTTTACCTTTCCAGCGTGCCGCGAAAGTCGCGTGATCAGTTCCAGGCATTCGTGCAAGTTCACCTCTTCTTGATCGACGGCACAAGAGGACATGATGTACGTCAGACCGCAAAATTGAGTAATAGTTAGCTCAACAAATTGCGAACTACAATCGAAACAAGCGACGAACGTTGACTGAACGTGGATTGGCGGGTTGACGTTCACCGATGAACTGATAACGGGCAGGACGATTATAACAGCTGTTCCGTGTACGGCGCTTGTGACAAGCGTCTCATTCATACAATAAATCAGCTGTACAACATCAAAACCATAGATATTAAACATAGTTTAATATCAATGATCAAAACACAGTAACCAACATTTTTATCAAAATTTACTTTTTTATATAATCTTTGGTGCCAACTCGTGCAGAATTTTTGTATATCTTCTTTGGAAACAGACAATTATATCATGAGTTACCACCATAGATATTATAAGAATATTATAATATATTCTTATTAATATATTCTTATAATATCTATGGTTACCACACAGTAACTTCAGCATTTTATTCATAGATATTATAAGAATGGATAGGACATCGAGCTTATCAACTGAGAATAAAGTGATACAATTTTTGAGGTTATAAGCATAGATATTATAAGATAATTTGGCGGGGCACACAAAAGATTAGGCCAGCAGACATTTAGAATCGTTTGTAACCTAACCTCAAAAAGCACTTTTATAGTCGATCTCTCTCGCAGATATTGAATTTTCTCTCTTCCCCAAAAAAGACCGCAACCTCTTACGGAGCCAATATAGGCGTGTCCTATCCATTCTTATAATATCTATGGAGTCGGCCTGCATCCCTTGTTTAACTATTATTGTTAAGAAACATGTCTTTTTGTTATTTATTTTAATACAGTTGGAATATAATATTCCAAATTTTATGTGACATCCGCTTTGAAATATTAAAATAAGGAAAAAATGACCTTTGTGAAAACGTTTTTGAATCATATTATAATAATCTAAACTAATTTGTAATAAAATATTTTTTTTATTTGAGTGGTGCAAGGGGTAACTTTTTCGGCTTATTGACGTCTTTATTAAAGTATTTCTAAATGATGGATGCATTTTTTTTTTTGGAAGCGGCATTATTTATGATCACTTACGCATGTAACCTCTTACGGAGCCAATATAGGCGTATCCTATCCATTCTTATAATATCTATGATTTTATTCTGATAAATAAAAAAACAATAACAAAACACAGTATGTACACGAAATATTTTAGAATTGAAAGATTTTTATGAGTGGCAAAACAAAAAAAGGACTATCAATGTAAAAACAGATACATTGTATGGATTTAAAATGAACAGTGTTGTTATGGCAAAATTTTCAAGAGGATCAACTTGTATGGAATACTGGACAGATTTTAATGGAGAGCCAAAGACCAAAAAATTTTTGAAAGACATTAAAACATATGTCCCTAAAAAAATTACTCAACATAGAGGAATTAACCTCAATAAAAAAAAAGGAATCGTTGACAAACTTGTTCCAGTAATGCCAGAAAACAGGAAACATTTTTGGATAAATCTTCCAGTGTCTGACACTTCAGAAAATTTGGTTAATGAGATGGGCCTTAGTAATGCTTTCAGAACTTCTGATTATGAATAAGACTTAATAAAGACTGAATAATTACTTAACAATTATTTTATTTTATTTTACTATTATTTATTTTGTTTATATTTTTTGTTATTATTATATAAAACTGTAAAAATTGTTCTACCTGTGTAATTATACCTAAGTGATACATATTTGTTTTTATTTTAAGTAGTTATTTCTAGCTTTCACATAATTTTATTAAATCTGTCATTTACCAGTTATTCTTTAGTTTGAAACCAGTAAATTATGCAATATAGTATGATAATTTTTAGGTTGAGATTAAAGAGCATTAACAAAATACAGCTCCTGGTATCATACCATTATCACTGCGCATATTGTTGTTATCACAATAAATTCGATATAACCATGAACATACCTAAACTACTAGAACTTTGTGAACTTCATGGCGACTGTGAGTGGCAACCCTTTATACATTAATAACTATCAGTGGCGGATCCACGGTGGGGTTTTTGGGGGTTGAAACCCCCGATCCAAAATCAAAAAATATAAATATTAAAAATCGATAATTTTATAAATTATACATTCGATAAATTTTCTTTTTAAATATGCACTACTGCATTAAAAAGTAAAAACCTTTGATCAGTCACTGACTGCAATGTTATAAAAAATATTCTAAGGGCCAAAGAAAACATTTTTCAAAACCCGCCCCCTAAAAAATACTGCATCCGCCACTGATAACTATAAACGCAGTATGAAGAGTATAAACAATTATTACGTCAGCAACAATTGCCTGAGTTAAATACATTTTTTTTTTAAATTTACGGTCTGGAAATTTATTTAGACTTATTATCTATTACATTTTTATTGTTAAAACTGTATATTTATTTAAATTTTTTTCTTGTTAGTTTTGTTTTTACTTGTCGAGGCAAAGTTACAGGCACAGTCTTTTTCATTATTAGAATATGTAGTAGAATTAATAAAATATGAAAAAATTGAATCTATTTCTTAATCGTTTTGGGGTAAACTAGAATGAGTCCACCGATTATTTTATCATTCGAATGATCCATTCGATTATTTTATCATTTGAATGATTTTTAAAATAATAGAATTGATTCGATTATTCAAATAATCGAATGATTCGATTATTTCATTCGATTATTCGCATCACTAGACAAGATACGCTGTGGGAAAACTAGGTACATACTTGTATACTTGTCTGTGACTACATATTACGATACCTGTATAATTTATAACTAATTGTAATTAATCAAGATCAGAGTGGCCTTTTTATTGTATACATTGTACCTATTTAATTTATATACTCTTGAACATAACCATATCTATTTTTTTTTTGTGACAAATTTGTTTTGTCAATATGTCACCAGAAAAAAATTCGCGCCGTCGTAAAGAAAGGAACCCGATCGGGTAAGACTTCTTTAAAAAAAAAATTAAAGAAGTTCGTAACGGGGTTCGTAAGAATGAACATATGTATATTTACGGGTACGCTCTGTATCAATTATTAGATTTATACTTAATTTTCCATGTGACCCGTTACAGACCAACCCGCACCAGCCTAAAAATATTGATAAGCTGGCGAGACGCGAATAGTCGATACTTCGATAGATTGCGACGTAATCGTTATCGTCTATTATTCAGTCTTCTATAAAATCTTGTGTTTTAAATATATAATAATTTAATAATCATAAAATTAACAATAATTTACCTATACATTGGACGTTGCCACGTCCAGATCTTTAACTGGTACAAATGCTAATGAAATTATCATTTTTACCATCAGAAAAATTTGCATCATTGTTATAATTTGATATTATTCCTATGTCTCCCATTATTTTCCGAAAATTTTTGGTTAAATGATAATAACATCCATATACGTTTACTTGAGGAAATGCTTCTTTAATTGCATTAATAGCAGCAATTTCAAAATCAATAGAAGTTGAATCTGGTAATAATCTAGGATTTAGATCGATCAACATTGCAAATAATTTGCGATAAGTTTCACCTTTTTTATTTGATAATAGTGCGTATATTATTGGATGAATATCACCTACGTCTTCTGCCAAAATAATGTATACTTGCGAAAATATTGAATGAAAATAAATGAAAAAAATAAAAAAAAGAACCGGATGGGCCTCGCTCTGCTGTACACTGGGGGGTGAAGTGCGACTCTTCATAGGATAGGTCATTATAATGGATTTGTTAAATTTGAATTCAATGATAGGTATCATTGTATACGAAAAACGATTCTGAACGGAGATGATACGTTTGTCTAAAATATAATACAATGTTAATTATAAATATTGTAATAAGTATATTGAAACGAAAAATTTAGAAAAATCGAAAATTTAAATTATCTATAAATAATTCAAAATATGTCAAAATACTTTGAAAACTTAACCATGCATAGAAAACGTCAATATAAAGATTTGGTGAAAATTTCAAGTTGTTGCAGTTTTTCGTTTTTGAGTTAGAGCATTTTAAAAAAATATAATTTGTAAAAACGTGATTTTGCGTAAAATTTCCCGTTTTTTTATCATTTTTTTCGATTTTTTTAAAAAGTATTGAAAAGTTGGATTTTAGACTAGCCAAAGTACCATCTACATTCATTTTCCTTTTAGAAAAGTTGCTACATAAGCAAATCGAAGCATTTTACTGCCAAAAAAGGTGTCGTCAGACACAAAAAAAAAATTAAAAAAATAAAATAAAATAAAAAAAAAAAAACACACATCATTGTAAAACCAATAGATTCCATCACTCCGTTCAGAATCTAAAATGAAACCGTCATTTACAAGCATTTCTCGATCACGTTTTGATTGCATTTTCTCCATTTTTAAATTTGTCTGTGTACAGACTTTATTAACACTTCACTAAACGCGTGCTTGTGTACTGTATTAGACAAAAATAACACCTAACTATCAGGTGAACACTAAATTTTACTTTTATAGTTATATTATTTTTGTCATTTTATATAAATAACGCGCGATCTTTATTTTCTAATCGATGTTGTAGATTCTATGCAGTATAAGATCTAATGGTTTTGCGTGTGAACAGCATGATTTACTTTTATCGTTAAGCCCGATTCACACTGTTCCGGCATGGCACGGATCGTCACAGCACGTACATGCACGACAAAATATTATACTATAAGTTTATATGATATAATTCATATTGATGCGGCCGGCACCGCACCGTTACGTTACAACACGGACCGGACCGACTTAACATAATCAGAAAGAATGTTTGAACGGTGCGGTACGAGACGGTCCGTATCGGTACGTCGAAAGTTCGTGCAGTGTGAACACAAATATTATTATTAACACAGTAAATGAAATAGAAATTAATTCAAATAAAAATGACAATAAAAAAATTAAATATATTTTTTAGAATATCGTGGACCCAAATTTTTCTTTTTTAATTAGACTTTTGTAAAACACTCTCTGAACTATATTCTTCTTCGTCTAATAAAATTGCTACAATAGCAAAATCTGACGTTGAGAAATTACGAAACATATTAAAATTCTTTAAATATTACTGAACATTTATAATCACACATCAATAACTGAACACTAAAAACTACACTGAATGAGTGAATTACACTAAACGACTGCCTGCGTATGTATGTTAATATTATTTTATAATATTATTTGGACGATTTTTGTGCCTGTACGTGCTGTAACGGTTCGTGCCGTGCCGTAACAGTGTGAATATGTGGACAATTTGTCGTAACGTTACGTGCTGTGACGGTCCGTGCCGTGCCGGAACAGTGTGAATCGGGCTTTATACTTTATTACAGTCACAATAGATAACGTGCGATCTTTATTGTTGATTGACATTTTTTGGTCTTGGATTATATGCCAATCATTTATATTTATAAATTATTAAAATATATAACAATTCATGTTTTGCTACAATAATTATTTTTAATGTTTTAACTATCTTTTAACTACAATATCTTGTAGTCATTTTTTAAGTACATTTTTATAACTAACTATTTACTATATTTTCATTTCAAACTAATTGTAATATTTAACAAAATTGTAATTTTAAATATTATATAGAAATATTTGTTGGTGCCAAAACGTCCGTGTCCGTCATAATATTTACTGCTCAGTATGTACGCGAGTGTTGCAATCACGACCACGCGCAAAATTAATAGTAATAAAAGTTTGTTAAATTACCAACCTAATTTTCATTTACGCTGTATACGTCTACCAAACAACTAATGAAATTAATATCCGGAGCGCAGATTTATCGTACATAAGCTTGTTGTGCATGAAAACGTCTATAGTGAGCACATGTGCACATATGCATATGACACATAGCATGAGCACACATGCTCGGTCTGTGCGTGCTCTAGTGTAGACGCAGCTTTAGGTTTGGTTTTATATTATAATTTTTAAGACATATATTTTTTGGAATTGTCAACATTTCTTCTTTAATTGGTGTAAAATCATACTTAAACATATATTAATAATTAATAATTGTTAATTATTGTATTTTAATCAATAATTCATGTACAAAAGTACCTACAGATTTTACACTGAAATAGTAATAATATAAAGTCCACGATTGTGCCAACAACCATAATATTTATAAAACTGTAAAAATAATGAAATATATGTATATATGGTGTCCCACAATATTTTGCACCGGGTCCTAAATTCATCGGGACGGTACTGGTACAATCATTTTGAATCGTGCCATCCATTGAATTCTATGAAACATAAATCCATTAACTAGTTCAAAAACGGCCAACTTTTAAAAACTTCTTTTCGACTTCTGAGTTAGTTTTTCTAGATTGTCACGATCGACAAAAACAAAAAAAAATGTTGTCACTAAGCGTAAATATATTTTAAATACATGCATGTTGCACGTTACACTTCTTTTATTTTTTCTATTTAAAATTTAAAATTCTTCAATTTAAAATTATATAATTTATACTATATCATTTTATGTAGTAGTAAGATAAGATATAGATATACTAAAATAAGGTTATTTAAAATTGTACATAACCTTATTTTAGTATATCTATATCTTATCTTACTACTATGTAAAATGAATTCTCTTTTTTTTGTTCGGCATAAACTCCAAAACTACTTATTGGATGGTCGTACAGTTTTTTTAAATTAAAAAGAACATCACAGAGAAGGTTCTAGGTATACATTTAGTCCGATTAGTTAGTTAACTAAATAAATTAGTTATTATTAATTAAAATAAACTTGAGTGGTTACCTTGGTAACCTTAGTCCAACTTATTTTCAAAGTCTTCGCACAGTGCAAAACGTGATTTATGATACTTTTCAAAGTGCATTCAAAGCGTTGGATTTATTGGACGATGAGTCTCATTGGGAAAGCACACTATTAGAAGCTTCTATAAGTTATACACCTAAATCACTTAGATGTTTATTTGCTATCATGCAATCGTTTTGTCAATTTACCGATTCTTTGATGCTTTGGAAAAATTATCGCGAAAGTAAGGTTGACGATCCAATCCATACTGCATCGAAAACGAGAGTAATTATCATCAAATAATATTAGTTTTAACCAAAGTATATTTGATGAAACTTTATTTGAATTAAACAAAGTAGTGGAAGTTTTATCGGCAAAATCTATAGTACATTTTGGTTTTCCTTTACTGATAAACATAAATAGGACAACAACTAATATTGGGTGTTTAAAAGAGAGAAATTATGATTAACTCCGACTATTACTGTCCTTTCAAAATAAAAATTAATTAAACTGTGAACAAAGAATTGTATATAATTCAGTGATGTCGTCTATTAACCATAATGAAGGCAAATATTATTTTTAGATGCTTCTGGGAGTACGGGTAAAACTTTTTTGAAAAATTTACTTCTTGTAAAAGTAAGATATAGTGGAAAAATTGCTCTTGCCATAGCATCATCTGGCATTGCAGCTATGCTATTAGTGAAGGGCCGAACAGCTCATTCTACATTTAAACTTCCTTTGAAATATAATAGTGACGATGTGTCACTATTATATACTACGAGTGTCTGTAATGTTTCAAAGCAAAGTGGTACTGGTAAAATGATGCAGAACTGTAGTCTAATAATTTGAGATGAAGCGTCAATGTCTCAAATATTTTCAGTTGAAGGTTTAGATAGAACGATGCGAGACTTACGTTATTATAATAATTCTATAGGTTGCTGCACAGTGTTTTTTTCAGACTTCCGTCAGATCTTGCTTGTGATTGCAAGAGGAACTAGAATTGATGAAATTAACGCGTCATTGACGTATTCAAGTTCCCGTTAAATTAGCATTTGCAATGACTATAAATAAAGCAAAAGGATAAACACTTAACGTTGCTGAAATTGATCTAAGCGTTTAATGTTATTCTCACGGTCAACTATACGTCACCCTGTCACGTGTGACATCTAAATTTAATTTGAATATCTTTGCCCCCGATCCAGAAAAAGTTGATAACGTCGTTTACAAAGAAATTTTTTGTCTTTGAATTATCAAAATACTGGCATAATTCATATATTTTGTTCCATTCATAGTTATACCTACAACATTTACATACATGAACTCTAATTTTAGCGCTTCGTACATTAAATCTATTATATAAAAAAAAATTGCAATAAGTATCAATTATTCTATTGACACAAGCGATATAGTTTTTTTTCAGCATTATGAAGAATCCGCGGTGGCGATGCTAAATTTATATGGCTAAATTACCACGGAGACGTGACTAAAAGTGGTCTAAAATAAAAATAATTATTTAACATCTAGAAAACGAATAGCAAATTAATATCTTAGTTGCAATAGCGAAGCATTGTCGGGTCAGGTAGTATAAGTATATGTTACGGCTCAAGTGGATAAATGGTCATTGTAAATTTAGTCCGGTCAGTATTTACAATGTCCAAGTTATTCAAGCTATGTAGATAATAATTCACTTAAACCAGATATTGTATAAAATTGTCGGAACTGAAAGTGTAAAGTGAACAAAATACATATAATATTATTTTATTTTATTTTTAACAAAAAAGAAGAATATTTTATTTATATTTAGAAGTATTACCATTATAACATTTAGAGTTCATAAAATTTCAGAAGTTTTACATTTGCATCTCCTTGTTTCTCATTTTTGACCACAAGTGCAGCGGTCATAGCCTTAATTATTGATTATCTACTTATGACATTACTGATAAAAGTTATTATAACCCGTAGGAAACAGTGCTTAAAGAAATTATAAAATATAACACTCTAAAATATCTCAAATATTCACAATGCCCACACCAGTTTTAGCACTGCATACAATGACTAGTCTATATGGGAATTAAATATACATTGTTTACTTTGTCCAATTATTTTAGTCAATGTATACAATGTCCATGTATTACAATGACTGATTTGTCCTCCTCAACCGTAACATATATACATACTCGTATATACATTGGAAGAAATACACGAATACTCAAAATAGTAACAAATATAAATTCAATTAATATCGATATTATATTATCGTTACTAAATTGCTGCCCGAGTTAGAACAGTGGTGCAATTCCAAATTTTTCAGGAGGCAAAATATTATTTTTCAATGTACCTTTTTTTATGAACACAATAATTTTTCCTCGTTCATTATCACATAATGGTTTCATTTATTATATAATTATTGATTTTTAGTTCAAGCTTAACCTAAAGAATTTTATTTTAAACCAAATTGGGTCCTTGTTCTCATTAGAGATCCGATTGAAAATATTTAGATTTTCCTAGTGGATAGGTAACGAGGACATAATCATCCACACTAAACGAATATTTTTATCAATAGTATCGATATCAGTAGGTATTGAATCAATACAAAAATACAGTACATTTGATACTTTGGAATAGTTACATTTTAAAATAATGATCGGATACGATACCCACTGGTATCGATACTTTTTTTCGATTCCCCGTCCCCCTATTTGTACGCAAAACGAACGAGACGGAATCGCATTCCCCGCCTGGACTCGTTCCAAAAGAACGATTCGTTCACGCTATAGTTGTGAACCGAACATCACAGAACGCATTTTACGCGATGCCGCAGACTTATAAATGTATCTGTGGGTGATGCTATACAATTCACGACATCAGCTGTTGCGCGATCGTCGTTTGTCGTATGGTAACGCGTTCGTTCGGTCACGACTAGTGATGGGCACTATCAAATAGTTTGTACTATCGAATGATGGTCAATAGTCCAAGTGAACTGAGCCGTGCCCCCCTTGCTATTTTTCAAAAATTTTAATATTTCACATATTTGTCCTTGTGAACTGTTAGATCCTGATTTTAATTACCTACCTAACAATTTTATTTGGCGGCCTAAAAAAACCATATGACATTAATATGAGGTGTGTATCATAATATAGGAACGTAGTCGGACCACAGAATAGACTAAATTTAGTCTATTCTGTGGTCGGACTCTATTAATTTGGGGAAACAACTAGGTATTATCAGTAAATACATAATTACAGTCATAAACTCATAACATTTTATAACACGTTTTCATAGTAAATTGTCGACGGACGGTTTATCTACCTATATAATTTAGTCAATTATAGTCCTTATAAAAGAATAATACTATACATAAACGTACTTACACAAATCGACTATCGATGTATCATGGCTAGGGTTGCCAACCGTCCCACGTGAGGCGGGACGTCCCGTTTCCAGGGCTCAAATAATGCGTCTCTCGATGTGTATCCGCGGGATGCTAATTGTCCCGCTTTTGGTAAACCTGCTTATTTTATATAAGCCTTACATTCTTATTGTGCGCATTAAAACTATTTTCCATCTGAAATTCCAACCGAGTCGATTGCACGCACCGGTTTTATCAAAATTTTTTAGTATTTATAGATTTAATTCAGTATTTTCACAGAATATTTATATAGAGCACTTATCGAAATGATGACAACAAAATCAATATTGATATAAAATCGTTTTTCTCTTGTTTTTGTACATTTGTAAGCATGTCCCGCTTTTTTTTTGTCAAGTCCCGCGTATAAATATCTGGTTTTCCGCTTATCTGTAAATAAGGGTTGGCAACCCTAATCATGGCATACAACATAACGACATTAAATAATATAATTATTTGTAAAACAAAAAAATATAAGGCTGGAGTTTGTTGTATAAAATGTTTTATTAAATAAAACTAAATATAATGTGTAAATACTAATTAAATAAATACATTATATATGTATATACATTGACAAACTTACAGGTTCCAGGTTAGAATATTCTCTAACTCTAAGTTCTCTTTGCAATTTAGTGATGGCTGAAAAAAATCCCCCCCCCCTTTGTAAGTCTCTGAAGTCGCGCCTGAGTCGACCATAGATATTATAAGTATGGATAGGACATCGAGCTTATCAACTGAGAATAAAGTGATACAATTTTTGAGGTTATAAGCATAGATATTATAAGATAATTTGGCGGGGCACACAAAAGATGAGGCCAGCTGACAATTAGAATCGTTTGTAACCTAACCTCAAAAAGCACTTTTATAGTCTATCTCTCTCGCAGATATTGAATTTTCTCTCTTCCCCAAAAAAGACCGCAACCTCTTACGGAGCCAATATAGGCGTGTCCTATCCATTCTTATAATATCTATGGAGTCGGCCTGCATCCCTTGTTTAACTATTATTGTTAAGAAACACGTCTTTTTGTTATTTATTTTAATACAGTTGGAATATAATATTCCAAATTTTATGTGACATCCGCTTTGAAATATTAAAATAAGGAAAAAATGACCTTTGTGAAAACGTTTTTGAATCATATTTTAATAATCTAAACTAATTTGTAATAAAATATTTTTTTTATTTGAGTGGTGCAAGGGGTCACTTTTTCGGCTTATTGACGTCTTTATTAAAGTATTTCCAAATGATGGATGCATTTTTTTTTTTTTGGAAGCGGCATTATTTATGATCACTAATCGGTTTGTTATTAAAGAGTAAGTACTAAGTAAAGCGCATGAATTTGAAATTTGACAAACGAGAAAACGACACTACAATATTCAGTGACAATCTGACAATTATTGACAAATAATAATAAAATAATTAATACCAAATAACGGGTGATAAGCGCATACTAAGACGTAGTGATATTCTATGGAATTTCGGTAGTTTTTATTCGAATGAAAATGTTGATAGTTTTTATTCGAATGAAAATGTCGATAGTTTTTATTCGAATGAAAATTTCGATAGTTTCAATCGAATGAAAACTATTATATTAAACATTCGATTTACTAGATAGTTACAAACAATCGAATATATTGATAGTTTCATTCGATAGTGCCCATCACTAGTCACGATACCGTGGCCCCACTGGCACAGCGATATGGCTAAACAACCAAATGCAATTGACGCCGAATCGCAGGGCACCGCCACGCAACGATTTCCGAGCGATTCGACGTTCGATGAATAACCACGGTGCCCGTTCCAGAAGCACGGACGAAACGCGAATCGATCGATCGGTTCCGTGCGATCGAATTTGGAAAGTGAACTGCGGATGTTGAACCACAGAATAGATACAATACCGTTGAACCGTGACCGAACGGTATTGTTCGTGGGTATAATCCACGCGACACAAACGCCGACCGACCAAATGACGTTGCCCTTCCGTCCGCCATCTTGGTCGACAATATAATGATAAGAGTTCCCGCAACGATTGCGACGTTGACGTGACACTCTGAGCCGGGCTTGAAATCCGTCTATTCGCGACCGCGGACCGACGTGCAGGTTGAAATTCTGTTCCGTGTTGCGCGTGAACATCAGCAGCACCTCGTCGTCCGTGGACCGCGAGCGTTTCGGACTTGCGTCGCGCGGCCCGTGGAAGAAACGGTCGTGATAAGAACGAGCCGTTCCGTCGCCGCCATCGGCAACGTTACGGTACGTTGTGTTCGCAACGGCAATCCGCCGCGGTCGTTCTGTCACGTTCTCCAGCAACCGTTCGTCGTACCGGTGCCTCGCGCACCTTCCACTGGACCCCGGGGGCCGAACCTGACCCGTCCCGGAATTCGCTGCATGTCCGCGCCAAGCGGCCGCCTCGCTGAGAACTCGTCGTATTCGTCCCGTTGTGCACCGTAGTAAGTACACCGTTACGTCGCGCTCGGCCCGCCCGACAATGATAATAGTAATAATAATAAATGTTGCTCTTGTCATTATTACCATTACTGTTTACCATATTGTTACGGCCGTTGAGGTGTTATCTGATTTCATTCGGAAACCCTCGCTGCGGTCTCTCTTAGCCGACGTCGTTTTTCGCCAATTGATAATCCTTGCTGAAACGTTTTGCGCATCACTGTTAACACCGATTGGTGTACAAGCAGGGTCGTCTTCAATTTTAATCATTTTGTTCAAAAAAACATTTGATTTAAAAATTTTCGACACAATGTGTGCAATACAAAATGTTGTACAAAAATATAAAACATGCTTTTTTTTTTTTTAATTTTTTTAAACGTCAGAGAAAAACCATATATTTTTCAACTCCGTTTGCTTTCGGTCTTGTGAATATGTAATGACTTATAATTACATTAATTTGTTCTGATATTGATGATAAATGATAGTTCAAATTAATTTTTCTTCTGTTAACAATTTAACAGACCGATTTCTATATTATTATTGTATTAGAGTTTTATTTAAATGGTTAATACAAACTATCTAATTATTTATCTATATGAAAATGTATTCATATATTCATAGTAGCATACTATACCAATAGTGAAATAAATGGCATTTTATAGGATATATTTTTTAAATAAATCAATGATCATATTATTTCATTAGGTACTATTGAACAAAATATAATATTCTTGATTTAAACATGCTTAAAATAATAAAAAAAAAAAAAAAATGTAGAAAAATTATTTTGATTAAAATGAAAAAACCTATATTTTTGAAATAAATGGCATTTTATAGGATATATTTTTTAAATAAATCAATGATCATATTATTTCATTAGGTACTATTGATCAAAATATAATATTCTTGATTTAAACATGCTTAAAATAATGAAAAAAAAAAAAAATGTAGAAAAATTATTTTGATTAAAATGAAAAAACCTATATTTTTTTTTCTGATTCCTGTGTTTAAGTTTATAGCTTTATCAAATATAAACATTGTACTGACAGTTTTTCACTATTAGGTTTCTGTTTTGATTGTCACATTCAATGCAAGGCGATCCCTGTTATAGTACAGGTAGTGGTTAGCGTAAACTCGTTGAATAATTTTAATAAACTTAGTAGAATATATTTTATTTTATCATGTAAATTCCAAAAATAAAAAATAAATGATTTTAAGATCATTATTTATTCAACAACTGATCTCAATAGGTCTTCATTGTTAACAAATAATATCAGGTTTTCTAATTGCAATAGGCATTGATTGTTAATTAATCTTTTTAATGATTTCAATATTTAGTATAAATTATATTTCTATAAGTATTTATTTTAAATAAAAAATTCTAAAATAAGTGTATTCTATAACTTTATTAATTGAATTTAAATGTAGTTGACATTTTTTGGTAATTTTTTTTTCTTCCTTTGTTGACTAAATTATTTTATGATTTATTTAAACATATTAATTATATTTAACATTAATATTAGATATATTAAACTTACATTCAACGAATATTAGATATCAATTTGTAATACCTAAATCATTGATTATACATGTATAAACATTTTTATATTATCAATATATTTATATGATTAATGCCTGAATAATTTAACAGAATATATTTTTTTTAATTATAAGAAAGATAATTTATTTACTTTTTCTAGATATTAATTATAATCATGCCAAATAAATCAACAGATTTACTTCAACATTCTTATGCAATTATGGTCAATGATGACACAGATTACCAGTCATTATCCATCACTGAAGATACTATGTTAAATAATGATTATGAACCTGGTAATTTATTTAAAATGTTTACATTTACAAATAGCAATGTTTAAAAGAAAAGTAGTTAAGTTTTTATCTTTCATAATTATATTAATTTTTAGATGTATTGAATGATCAAGGAGAAGATAACTTTGATGCATATGAAAATAATGAAGTGCAAGAGATTTATGAAGCAGATATAAACATTGAACCACCTAACGGTAAGTTTTACCTAACATATACATTTTTAAATAAAAGATAATGCAATTATGTAATGTATTTTCATTTACAATTTTAGAGACATGGAATGACCATGGAATACGTTACTTAATTTATTGCTGGAGTCAATTGAGAGAACAGTTTGCCAACTGCCCGGATAAGAAACAGAAAACAATAATATGGCAGAATGTATCTGAACGTATGGTTGAAAATGGCTATTACTTTGATACTCTTGCTTGTGAAACAAAATGGCGTGATCTTAAAAAATCTTACATGTACTATAAATCACATATTACTAAAAAAGATGGTTATAAAAATAAAAAAGTTTGGCCTTTTTACTGTGATATGGAGAAGGCAATTAATGGGATTGATTATGATATTTCTGGTATAAATTATATATAACAATATTGATCTTTTATTTTTTTTATACATTCATTTTTTTCACAGATTTAAAAGAAGACAATAATTTAAAAGGATGTGCTCAGGATTATTGTATTTCAACTATGGAGGAATGTACAACTGTCAATACATCAACTAGTAAATAAAATATTATTTGTTATTTGTTGAGTATTATATTTGATTGTATTTGTATAATTTAGTTATTGAAAAAGATGTTGATAAATGGACGGTTGATTCGACCAGAGAACTAATTAGATTGTATGGTAAATACAGAAATAAATTTTCTTCGGTCAATCAAGGTGGAAAACATTTATTATGGGAAGAAATTTCACAACAATTTTCACAATTAGGATATCAATATTCGGCCAATGCGTGCAATGATAAATGGCGTAATTTAAAAATGACTTTTAAAAAGAATAAGCAAAGAGCATTAAAATATGGAGTAGAACATGTTAAATGGTTTTATTATAAAGAAATGGACAATATTTTAAAAAATATGACTGAAGAAAGTAGGTAGATATTTTTTTAAATTAAATGGATGATATATTTTAATAATTTATACAAATATATTTTCACTTGATGTAATAGCTCCAGAACTTAATAATATTATCACAGTATCTTTGATTGATGAAAATGGGCTTGAGGATGTAAAAAAAGAAAATTATCATTATGATGATAATTTTCAAACAGATCTTAACATTATTGAAAACGAGAATAATGATGGTGAAGATAACACAGGTAATTTATCAAAAGAAAAATTATACTGTTGTTTGTAATTTAAACATTATTTATAAATACATACTCTAAGAATTTTTATGTGTTTAGGTACAGAGATTTGGACAGAAGCGGCCACTAAATGTTTAATTGAGTTATGGGGTCTTTACCGTACACGTTTTTTAATGGCTGCTCAAGGAAAAAAACGTTTACTGTGGAATGAAATTAGTGATCAGTTGCGTCAAAAAGGTCACAACTATTCTGGTTTGGTGTGTGATCGTAAATGGCGTCTTTTAAAAGCAAATTATTTTAAAAGAAAAGAAAAGTACAAAAAATTAGGTGTTAATTGTGTAAAATGGCAATACTATCATGATTTAGATAGAATACTTGGTGTACCTGCTGAAACTAGTAAGATGTTACATTATGATCTTCATTCACTATTTGGTTGTAATAAAATAATAAACACATTTCTATTTTAATATTTTTAGTCACTTGGAGCATGGATTCAACTATGTGTTTGATCGACTGTTTTGATCAATATAAAGATAAGTTTATGAAAGCAGCTAATGGAGAAAAAGTTTTAATTTGGGAAAAGATATCTGGAGAAATGGCTCAAAATGGTTTTAATTACTCTCCCAGAGCTTGTGATAATAAGTGGCGCACACTGAAGAATCGTTATAATAAAAACAAAAATAGAATGCGCTCCTCCAAAGGGAGTTCAAAAGTAGTTTGGGTATATTACAATAAAATTGATTCAGTATTCAGAGGTAACATTAATTATATATTTACTTTAATAAGCATTTTTATAATTATACTTTTTTGAACTTAAGAAATTTACAAAACCAAAAATTCAAAAAATAATGAAACTTCTTGCGATTTAAATAACTTAAAAAATGAAAATGATGAGTTAGATGAACAGAACTGTAAACAAAATTTAAAACCTTGTTGTTCTATTCAACCAGAAGTAATTACAGAACTAAAAGATGTGTTTATTTTAAGAAATAAGGAATTTGATCAAAGGTAATGAATGTAAGTTTTTAAATAAATAAATTTTCTCATGTATTTTTTGATGTTACTAGGTTAAAAGAAATGGAAGACAATCTGGACAGAAGAGGAAAAGAGTTCAAAGAATTTCAACAGCAAACACTAGATGCTCTGAAAAGATCAAATGAATTAGAAACCCAGAAATTGATATTGCTGGAAAAATTAGTTTCAAAACTTCCTCATACTTTGTAATAAATATAACTATTTGTTTTAAAAATGGTTAATTTATTTTATCATGTATATAAATGTTTATTATTAATTTTTAATAGCATTTACTCCTTCTCTAGTTGATATTTAACATAACATAACTCATGTTCCTTAAATAATCATTAAGTAGATTCAAAAACTTAATTTGTTGCATATTTCACGGCGTTTTCGTACACTAAACTCATCATAATAATCACATTTAAATGTACAGCACTCGTATGGTGGATAATTGACATCATCATCATTGCCCAAACATATATTGTGTAAGGAACAAGCCGCAAATATGAGTATGGCAAACTTTTCTTGTCCCCATAAATCCAAGCACCTGTTTATTTTAAATGATATATGTCAAATATGAATTATTATATTTTACATTGAGAAATTAGATACATACATCAGTCTTTTGAATCGTCCAATGAGCTTGCCAAATGTTAATTTTATGATGTTCAATGGTGTCTTAATGGCATCATTATAAACATTTTGGGACTCTGTGTTATATATATCATCAGAAAAAGGGGTCATTAGATTGGGTAGGAGAGGATAACAGCAAGGCCCTACAATATGAGTGTCATTATTTGGAAATAATGTACTTGGATTATTGAGAATTACTTCAGCTAGTGGACTTTCTAAGAAAGTTGTTGTGGTAACAGAAGATTTGAGCAAATAACTGGTGAAGACATTATAAAATTGATACTTGCTGTTACATACACACTAGAAACAAAATAATTATACATTTAAAGTTCAAGCATGAGAATAAAATAATTATTTAATTATACTTTTACCTGAATTGCTATAGAAGCTCCACTTTTAGTTTGCTTGGACGGGTTAGCTGTACATGTTTTTTTTAAGTCTACTGTTCCAATAACACCAAGTATACCAGGAAATCGATTGCCAGGCATTTCATTAAAAGCTTGTATTTCAATATCAGCTTGATGATCTATTGGCCAATAAATAAGTTCACTCATACGTTTAAACAATGTATTTGTGATATCATTTACACACTTGTGAGCTGTACTAATGGCAATATTAAACTTTGAACCTATATCCCTAGACAAGTAAACAATTTTGAAAATATGAAACATACGTACAATAATTATATTGTTATGTATAATAATATATACTTGTAACTCTGAACAGTTCCTAAGTAAGACAAAGTCACTAGCAATTGCTTTTCAACATCTATTTCAGACCTTTTGTAACACATACTTCTTCCAAATTCTATCATCAAATGAGAACATATGATCTGAGAATGAAAATAAAATGTTATTATTCTGGCATAACACTAGTAATAATAAAATAATTTCACAGTGAAACCTGTCTTAGACAGAAATTCATCTAGAATTAAAATTGTATATATATGTGTATATAATTTGAAAATCTTTACAACGAAATAGTAAGTATTATGTTGGATAAATGCGAATTTAAATCAAAACAGAAAATATCTTTGCTTCCAAGTTATTCAGTCTGAAGAAAGTTTTCACTGTATTTCTTATTATTTACTTGAAATGAACTTCTTGTGACAAAAAATTGATCTTTGAAATTAGTTTCTTCTAATTCTGATGATTGTAAAATAAATTGACTAATAGGCAATAGTGCATCATTATTCTTTTCCTCCGATTTGTTATCAATTTGTGGAGATGATAATAGTTGACCATTATTTAAGCCCAAGCACGCTAATGATAAATTGGCTTCCAAGTGAGTATTTATTACTTTAGCATGTAAGACTGTGTTAAGTAGTTTTGTGGTGTCTAGAAAACATTAATACTAAATAGTTAATATAACATATACATGGCTGTAACCAATAAAAATATCATAGCAATTAATTTAGTACCTAGTTTTAATTTTATGTTGGATGTTGATAACAATCGCACTGTAAACCCAAGTGGCAAGTAATGAATGAACATCATTTAGCAAAAACAATGTAACATCATTAACAAATCAAATTAACCATAGAGCTTTTTAAATAAATTAATACAATTTACAAATGTATTAATATTGTATTAAAATATTAACATAGATGAAAAAGGAACTTGTAAAAAATAACATTTCTGGCTAAAATGTTACTTAACAAGTTGTTGTAAATGATGATGAAATAAATTAGTATTATGAAAAGGACTTTACCCAGAGGAAGTGAATTGTTGAACAAATAAAATCTGATCAGTGAACCAATTTTTTTTAGTAATTTCTTACTTATCACTTACATTCAACAGTAATGTTTATACCAAGATGTAATTATCTAATTTTAATAATGATAAAGTTAAATTAAAAAAGGACACAAAAGGATATGGTACATAGGATCACCCCAATTTTCCTGTAATTAAGCAATTTAAATAGGATTTTAAGAATTAATATTTATACAGTGTACATAAATTTCAAAACAATTTCAATATGATTATTGTATTATTATATTAGTCACAACACAAAACACATAAGATTCAAAAATTACATTAAAT